>SDVV010040713.1:0-10508 GCA_016164225.1 Gammarus roeselii | reverse complement strand
TATATGTATACTTCAATTTGTTTTTCTAAACTTCTTTGAAAATACACCACAACATATTTGTGGTGCTGCCACCAAATTTGGCAACAATACCTACTGGAAAATTCTAGTCAAAGTTTCAAAGTTTGTGAAACGTTGATTTCCCCCCATCATAGCAATTTTCAAGAATTCACTACTTGTGTATCAAATTTCTGTTAGAAACTAGTAGCTACACACTAGTGCATACCTGCTCTCCTGAGTGCCGTTGTTAAAAGTTTCATATCAAAGATTTTTGTGCTGTAAAAGGAGGGTGAGAAATGTTACCCCAGTTGGCGGACTCCAGGAAGTAACCTCATTTGACACTACATTGTTCCTAGACATGCAAGTATGAACTGACTTTTTCTCTATGTGTCACTGTGTACTCTGTTTTGTATTATTAGTCACTAATTCTCTGTCATTCTCTCCATTCCAGAGATTATTTCATTTTTTGACTGCTACCATTTCGTTATTACCATTCTCTAATATTTATAGAATGCCTTGTGCTGAATTGATAGTAGGAGTAAAACACGTTTGTATTGAGCTATGTCTTATTGTTATCTGGCTCTTCTTGCTGCCAAATTGATGATGCGTGTGAGCGCCTATGTCTTTGTTACTCTGTGTCCATTACAAGACCCTGAAGCTGATGCAAATAAATGACCCTTTCTCAGATTGTGGAGTCTCAGTGTGCTGTTGACGGCGACGAAAGTGTGGAAAATGGCGAGGAGGAAATGGCAGTCACAGTGTCACATCTTAACCTGGTTGACCTTGCAGGTAAGGATGGACTTCTGCATGTGGCTGACATAAATTTGTTGATTTCCTTGTTTCTACTGACTCGTTTGAAAACATGAAATTTGACCATTACTAATACATACAATGGTAAATAGTCATGATGTCTGCCTCATTATTTAATTTTTGTGAAACCTCTACTTCAATTGGTATTCTGAGGTGGATATTATTATTTTTTTCTAATGTTGATCAATGTCACATGTCTGCAGCTTTAGAAATAGTCATGTGATATTTTGCTGAACTATCCAAACAAGGTGATTCGTATCTGTTTCGTCTTGCTAATATATATGGGTATGAACTCTTAACTCTTCATATAGCAGCTGTAGTCTTTGTCGAATGTCAAGAAAATGCATTATGTAATGAGTCCCCAATGTTCTTCTGATTGCAGGCTCTGAGAATGCTGCTCAGACAGGAGCTACTGGTGACAGACTGAAGGAGGGTGGCTACATCAACAAAAGCCTCTTCATGTTGGGCAGGGTCATCTCTCAACTTAGCGATGGAGAGTCAGTCTTCATTCCACCTTTATATTGTCTATGCTTTGAATTGACGTGGTGTTTGTAAAATGTTGTGATTGCATTCAGTTGGTCACAAATGATGTGCAATATTTAGTTTCAATGGAGTGCAAAAATATGACTCTAAACAAGCTTAAGATGAAGATCTTGTTTCATGTGACAATCCAACCATTTGAACTGTACTACCAGGGAACATTCTTCCAATAGTATTGGATCGGCATGTGAATATGTACACTCTCACTACATAGACACAATGCAAGGGTGTATTTTAGTTGATATTGCAACATCACTGTTTGATTCGGATTTGCAACTTGCTACAACATCATCCATATATATGAACTTCTGTCTCCTAATAGCTCTATTCAATATTTACATGAGTTTATTTGCATGCATTGTGTTACTTGCTTGGTATTTTGATTCATCATATTCATCAACTGTCAGCTAACTGCTGGGAACAAAAAACAAAAGGGAACAATTTTTGTACAAAATTGTTCCCATTCTTCTCCGATGTTTATGGCAAAATCATTTGTATTTACTAATAACTGTGATTCCTGATCAGGTCGTACGTGAATTATCGCGACTCCAAACTCACCCGCATTCTACAATGCTCACTGGGAGGCAACGCACGGACAGCTATCATCTGCGCCGTCACACCCGTCACAGTCGATCAGACCCACTCTACGCTCAGGTCAGCTTCCCAGAGCTTAGCTGGTTGGATGCACCTTCATGCTCATTTAAGCTGACCATAGCCTATTTGGCTTTGGTTTACTGATCTCCCTCAAGGAATCTATAGCTACTTGTTATTGCCGATGGAGACTCCTGGCGCATTCCACATGCCTTCTCTATTAATTGACTCGTTGGGTAACTGCCCATTGTAAATTCACAAGGTCTACCATCCTGCATAGCAAGTGATGTAGGAGTGACCGGAATGGCTTCTCTTTTAATGCACAATAACAATGTATTCTTGAACATGCCCAAACTTCCAGCATGCTCCACTCAATCTTCAGTCCAGGCTAGGAAATACACAAGGGAGCCATGCTCAGCTCCCCTGATATCTGCAGATGGTTTTTCAGTGTTAGATGTGTTGGTGTGTGGAATAGCTTGCCTTCTGGGATAGTGCAGGTGACACATTACTAACTATAAGCAAGCTCTTACTGATCTGAAGATAAACTTATAGATTTTGACTAGCCTGATCACGTTTAATTTGAATGATGTAATGTATGTATCCCTTTTTTTCTTGACTAACTGAATTGTTGAATGGTCAGTTGTCTTCTAACCATTGTCTTCTCACCGTTGTCTTCTCACCGGTGTCTTCTCACCGGTGTCTTCTCACCGGTGTCTTCTCACCGGTGTCTTCTCACCGGTGTCTTCTCACCGTTGTCATCTCACCGTTGTCATCTCACCGTTGTCTTCTCACCTTTGTCTTCTCACCTTTGTCTTCTCACCCTGGTTTTCTCACCTTGGTTTTCTCACCTTGGTTTTCTCACCTTGGTTTTCTCACCTTTGTTTTCTCATCTTGGTTTTCTCATCTTTGTTTTCTCATCTTTGTTTTTTCACCTTGGTTTTCTCACCTTGGTTTTCTCACCTTGGTTTTCTCACCTTGGTTTTCTCACTTTGGTTTTCTCACTTTGGTTTTCTCACCTTGACGGCCACTAGACCCACCACGCCAGAAAGACCATAGTGCAGAGAAGGACAGGCACAATTGCCACAGCATACAAGAATCATAAAAGCACCGCAAAATAATGGGAAGAAAATTTGGAAATTTGTGACTGTTCAGTTAGTTACCAAAAAATGCAATTGTACATATCTATTGAACATCAGGCTTGACAAATTCTGAGAAATCATCTTGTATTAATTCAGCAAGGGCCCGCTTACCACGAGTGATATCCGTCGAGTGCACTATCCCAGCAGGAAAACTATTCCACTTACAATTGAAGCAAACGATCCCTAATGCCAATTCACAGTGGCAATGAAGACGTAGTTAGCAAATCCTCTTATTTAACATGCAAAACAATCAACTATTTTACCAGGTCTGCCCTCAGAAGCAGGCCCCTAAACAAAGACCAATCCTGGCTCCTTAAACGACCACTTAGTCCATATCAGGAGGGCCATACATTTTCTGATCCATATCCTCAGAAAGGATTCAAACAGCCTGCAGTTCCCACAATGTCCTGTTTTCTAAATGATGGACACGTACTCATTAAGTGGACAAATGTACACAACATCTAAGGACAGCATAAACTCCAGGACCTACAGAACTCAATAGTTAATCAAAACGAAACGTTTGCTGACTCACCAGCCATTGCAGCCACAACATGAATATGATGATGGAATCTGGGACTTATTTTCACACTGATACCCAAATCATGATCTGCAGTGACGCACTTCAATGCTCTACCTTGCAGAAGAGCTACTGGTCAATTGGAACCAGAGCAAAAAAAAAGCAAACATATAAAGAGCACCACAACATACTTGTCTGGATTCAATCCACAATTCTAGGATCTTGCACCCGAGTCAACTGTCCCCCACTCAATTTGGAGTGACTGGGCACCTTGAATAGCAGGCTCAGTGTCCTTACGCGAGCATCTAGAATACAACCTCTAGTCGTCTGCAAATGTCTTGAACTTGCATGGAAGAGCACTGTAGACGTGATTGATATAGGTCAAGAACAGCAGTGTTCAAGAGCAAAGCCCTGAGGAACACCACCAGTCACATCCAGTGGGCTGTTCACGCTACCACTCACACTAACATTCATCTCGTCCAGAGAAAAATGCAGAGATCAAGGCCAGCAAAGAATTACTAATAGGCATGGATTCCGCTTGGACAGGATCACAGCATGGCTCGCCACATCAATTGCTTTTTAAAAGTCAAGCATTATGACATCCACAAAATAGCCTTCATCAATCAACCTCTCGAAATCATTGTGGGGCAATAGCAGCCGACCAAACTGATGAGCTGACAAAATATTGTTGCTCTCAAGACTCAGGCAACCGGTCTCATCAATTTCCGTTGATTGCAGTTTTGGAATTTTTGGTAGGCTGGATTAGGATGACATTAGATTAGAATGACACGAGGAAAGGTAAAAGATGTATGTTGATGAAAAACAGGATCCGGGTAGGTAAAAAAAATAGCATGAGAGAGCAATAGTATGGTCAAGGAATATTTATGAATTAACAAATTGAAAGTCGCCTTTATCACACAAAATACTTTCTTGATGTTTTCTGGAAAAGAATTGACTTTTGGATCGAAGGGATGGGAATGATTTCAACAATCATTTAGAAAGGATATTGAAGCAAAGAATAGTCAGACAAGAGAAACAAAACTAATCAAGTTAATAATCAAGGAAGCAAAAAAAAATTTAGCGATCTGATTTAAATGATTAAGTTGCTAAAGAGAAATAATAATGAAAAATAAGATGAATAAGTTAGGTAAGGTAGATACTTAAAACTGACATCATGAGTGAAATGCAGTTGATGCAGAAATGCCAGTGAAATAGATCAAGCAGTTTTACCTGTTGGAAATAAATTTCATAAATGCTGTTGCTGAGATAACAACTAAGTGCATTTGAACTTAACATTTTTATAACTGTTACTGGCATAATACAGAAAGAAGAAAATATCTTGATCTAGGTAATGAAGCTGCTTAAGAAGCTTGATCAGAAATGCTTGATATAAGCCACTCCACACATAAACCTTACTCAACTCTATTCATACGAATCTAATGAGGGAGAAAAGAACTAGAAACGAACATAGTAAAGTAGAATGCCAATTGAAATGAGTAGCTAGCACTCTGAATGAAGCAGGTGAATTAAGTAGTATTTCAGACCTGTAACAAACAGAAAACTTATAATTCAAGATGTAAAATTAACACATGAAGGAATTATTAAACTCAAGACCAAAGCATCTGCAAGGTTCCGTGTCACTAGGGAGAGTACCAATAGCTGGCTTCCCTCCACAATCTAGTTAGGGTTGTTGTGTCAACTAACCCAGAAAACCTGGAATTAACCGGTAATTTTGTTTTCCGGAAAAATCGGGGACAGAGTGAATTTCACCTATCAACCTGAAAGTTTTAGAAAAGTAATGAAACTTCCTAATTTTAGGATTTTGATACTTGTCTTGATAATTATACACAATTCAGGAATAGAGTTTAATTGGTAACTTAACAGAAACAGACAAGGTCGAAATCCCCCAGCAAGGGGGGTGGCCTACGGCAAGGCGCACCTCAAACTCTCATACACTTACACACCTTAGCCCTTTGGCGCAAAAGGGTCCGGCCGGGAACCCCGCAACACACCCTCCGGGTCATGATAGCGGTTCGAGGTCAGTGTTGGCAGCAGGGCCCGACAGTGTGACTGGTTCTCCTGCCGCGAAATGATGACCGGGTTCCCTCCGCCCACAACAACCTCGTCTCTCAATGCTTTGCCTAGCGTGAGAAAGTTCATCAAGGCAGTGTCAAAACTCATCCATTCACAATAATTCTCCACTCACGCCTATCCTGTGCACGGTCTCTCGCTACCTCCACACTCACGTCTCTCCTTCCTTATGCCTGCTTCACACCATCCATCCACCCAACCTTCGGTCTTCCTCTAGGCCTACGTCCACTCGCCTCTGCCTTCAGCACCCTTTTCCCCAATCTCCCCTCATCCATCCGAACCATCTCAGAACACGCGAATCAACTCCGTCCTCAAACTTTTTCACCATCTCCGTTCTGATTCGAACCATGTCGTTAGTGAACCTGTCTCTGAGCGACACTCCAGCCATGCTCCTCAAACATTTCATCTCGAAAACATTCAACCTTCTTCTCTCCTCAGCTCTCACCCCCCCAAGTCTCAGCTCTGTACAGCACAGTTGGGACAACGACACCCTCTTACAGCCCTCTCTTTACATCCATCTCCAACGTCCTGCAGCTCATTACGCTCTTCAGTGCACCCAACATTTTACACCCCTCCTTCACTCGCGACTTCACCTCAGTTTCCACTAGTTCAGTCTTCTCGACATGGGAGCCCGGATACTTGAAACACGGAACTTCTTCCAACAACTCACAATTTAGGAAGACACTAATTCTACTGGCATCGACAGTCCGCGAGCATCTCATTACTTAACTTTTACCCACGTTCACTCGAAGCTTCCTCTTCTCACATACTCTACCAATTCTCCTCTGATGAGCCGCCACCAGAGCCGTATCATCCGCAAACAGCAACTGGCTCAACTGCCAACTCCGCCTATTCGCTTCCAACAGCTCCAAGCCTCGACCCAGCACACTCTCGTTCATCTCCCTGACCACTCCGTCCATGTAGAGATTGAACAGCCAGGGAGACATCATGCAGTCTTGTCTCAGACCCACTTTCACTATGAACCAATCACTCGCCTCGCTTCCCACTCTGACACATGCTGGGCTGCCAACATAGAAACTCTGCACCGCTTTCAACAGCTTTCCGTCACTCCATACAAACGCAACACCTTCCACAGTGCTTCCCTGTCAATCCTGTCGTATGCTATTTACAGATTCATGAAGGTCCAGAACACATCCTTTCCTTTGGCAAGGTACTTCTCACAGACCTGCCTCATTGCAAAAACCTGATAGGCACACCCTCAACCACTCCTAAAGCCACACTGTTCCTCTCCAATAGCGCAATCCGTACAGTCTCTAATTCTTTTGATCAGCACTATCTCATACAACTTTTCGACCACACACAACAAACTGATACCTCTCAAGTTGCAGCATTCATTTTTATCTCCTTTGCCCTTATACAGCTAGACAATGCAGGCACTGCGCCACTCAATCGGTACCACTCCCGCCACAAAACATACGTTCAGTAGCCTCACCAACCATTCGACAATCGTTACTCCACCCTTCTTCAGGCACTCGGTCGCAACGGCATCCAAACCAGGGGCTTTCCCTGCTTTCATCACCTCCACCGCCTCCTGCACCTCTTTCCTAGTTATGTTCGCAACAAGTCTCTCTCCAAAAACCGGCATCCACGCACCACCACCACCACCCCCAGCAACAATGTCAGCCTCTCTTGTCATCCTCGACATTCAATAATTCATCAAAATACTTGGCTCACCTTTTCCGCACACAACCACTTTTTGTCAACAACTAGCGGTTTTCATTTTTCACCGCCTCCTTCTTTCTGGTCTCTCCCTTTCTTTCATATTATTGAATTATCAAATTTCCAAGTTGTCAATATTAATGAATGAAACACTACTTTAAGAGAGCATTACTGCCGACAAGTTCTGCAAGTAGTTTTGTCTGAAATGAATTTTTGCTAGGACTAAATACATCAAATTTTTACCTTTTGTAGTCCATAATTCATTTATTATAGGCTAGCAGATGGCTTCACCTGTAAAACCTGTTTCTAATTCTGCTAAGAGTATTACCAGAGGTGAGTCGTTTTGCACCAGTGGGCAGGAGTCCTTTAGTGTGTATGACTTACACCTTTCACACCACACACAACTTACTAGAGACGAATGCATAGGTATATAACTGACGCCCAGTGTAATTATTTTGTTCTTTATATGTTGATCGGAAATATTTTTCATTGGTTGTTTTATTTTGCTCTGTTTTTTTTGTAACAAATGAGCACTTCTTGAGATTATGAAGACTGCATAAGTCAAATTTGTTTTGTTCTGAGTAAATTTTTAATATTCACATATTAATTTCAAATATGTGGTTAGGGTCGCTGCTTTTTATTTTTTTACGATAGTATACTCTTCATTATTTTATTTAGACTAAATTTCCATGTTTATGTACCTGGAACTTATGACATTTTTCACCTGGAATACGTGGAAAAATCTGGTCTTTCGTTTTTTAATTGACAGTAGACATCCTGCTGAACATGATCAGTTAGCTGTGTGCGCTCCACATTCAGGTCAACTGATGGCAACCTGATTTATTTGAGTTGGAGCACACTAGGGTTAATTAAGTTTAATTGACTGGTACACAGTGAAGGCAGTTTATAGTCAGTTTGATGTAGCTAATCCATATACAGGTCTCATGATGCATAGAGCTATTAGTTTGTGCACTCAACATTCTGGAAAACTAATATTTTTTCTGGAAAACTAATATTTTTTCTTCTTCACACTAGATTTGCCTCTCGTGCCAAGAACATAAAGAATAAGCCTATCGTGAACGAGGTACTAAGCGAGGCTGCTCTGCTCAAGCGCTACAGCAAGGAGATCAATCAGCTGAAGACGGCACTCGAAAGGGAGAGGCAGAGCAATCGAGCTGACGAGGTCTTGCAGGTTGGTCAATGGATCCATGCACTGTGTGTACTGCCGAACTTATCTATCAGTTTGTGCATGTACCTTGTTATGTTATGTGTCATTCGATTCCATTACTTTGCTGGTACATTTGGTCCGTGTAGCTATCTTGTCAGCCTAAAATTGTGTAGTGCAGGATTGATATTTTTCCTGTAGGGCCCCGCCTTCAGTTTAAAGTAGCAAGCCTTGTTCATCCGTAAAACTGTTAGCTGCCCAAAAACTGTTAGTGTTCACCCCACCCAATCGGTGGGGTGAACACCCATATTTTCATTCAGACACCCCTCCTTCATCCTTTTATTTCTATTTTTCTGCCACATCCTGAATTGACAAATGCAAACGCGAGATTGGATCCCCATAAAGGTGTGTGGCCGACGGCAAGGCGCACCTCACACTCTTCTCTTGCACTCACACAACTTTGTTCTTACGTACTTTTGAGCTAATCCTGAATTTACTTTTCTTCTATTTACCCCATTTGCATTGTATGTTCTGTTCGAACTTTTATTTACCTCATTCGCATTGTATGTTAAATTCAAATATCCTTTAGCTTACTTCAAACCAACTCTTAAGAACCCTCCTAATGATCGTTGCACCCACACACTCACACACACCATTTCAAATTGTTCTTCTTTCGGTTGTTTAATTACAGACAAGTTGCGCGCTTTCTTTAATGCAACCTTTTCCTACGACTCTTGTTCTTCTTTACATTCCTGCTGTTATCATGCGCGAGTTTTCCTACACTGAATGTAGATCTCATGCATGGAATTCCCGTTTCCTGTCTCGTTTTCATCTTTCCCATTATCAGGTGTTGGGTGTATTGCCCCCGGCACCATAAGGACGACTGTGAATCCCTGCCGCTCTGGAGCAGACTTAACCCTTCTTGCTGCGACCCGGGTAATGCAAGGACCATATGGTCTCAGCGCCTTCCTTATGAATGCTTGTGTACCTCAAGTGGCACCGGTACATACCTTTGACATTCGCCGCGTCAAGAAGTTCAGCTTTATGAAGTAGTAAACCTAATGCTAATTGAAAAAAAATCTCTGTCTTGTTGCAGCATTGAGTGCTGGTTTAACGATCGGCGCCAGAGGAACGCTGACTCCAGTGCGCTAGAAAGCCTTGTCAAGGGACTATGTGCTTCTCCGGTCATCTAGTATTGACCTGAGCACACGTTAATGTAGATGGGTGCACTTATCTCTTCATGCATCCTTTTTCCATGACTTGCCCTTATTTTGTTTCCATTATTGTTTTCTTGCGTGTTGTTTTCTGCACTGGAGCAACCTCTTCATGGAATTCCCATTTCCTGTTTTGTCTTTATTTCCCTGGTCCACCGTTAGCTCTTGGTCCGTTGCTGTTCTCTGTATCCTCCGTGTGGTTATTCCCTGTTAAATCATTTCTGTCATCGGCTCGGATGTTATCATAAAACTCGACTACGTTGACCAAGGCTGGACTTCACTGTAGAGCCGCAATTGTCACTTCTATTGTGGTTGAACCTAGAAAACCTTGACACTCGACTCTAATCTAGTGGTTAAACAGCTCAAGATAATGAAAACAATGAAAATGTAAGTCTTACTTGTCTGAAATATATTTGAGACTTATGTAACTATTTTAGAATTTTTGACTGATCCTGTTGTTATAATACTTAAAACACTGAACTTCCTCCAAGAGCTCACCATTTAGGGTGACACTAATTTTGCTCGCATCGACAGTCCTCGAGCATCTCATTACTTTACTCTTACCCACGTTCACTCGAAGCTTCCTCCTCTCACACACTCTACCAAACTCAGACACTAGCCTACATAGTTTCTCCTCCGAATCCGCAACCAGGGCCGTATCATCAGCAAATAGCAACTGGCTCAACTGCCAACTCCGCCCATTCGCTTCCAAGAGTTCCAAGCCACGACCCAGCACACTCGCGTTCACCTCCCTGACCACTCCA
>SDVV010040712.1:0-10509 GCA_016164225.1 Gammarus roeselii | reverse complement strand
GACATGCGATACTTTAGAGTGAGATATCCCACGGGACTGGAGACATGCGATACTTTAGAGTGAGATATCCCACGGGACTGGCGACATGCGATACTTTAGAGTGAGATATCCCACGGGACTGGAGACATGCGCTACTATAGAGTCAGATATCCTACGGGGGTGGAGACATGCGCTACTGTAGAGTCAGATATCTTACGGTGGTGGAGACATGCGCTACCATAGAGTCAGATATCCTACGGGGGTGGAGCCATGCGCTACTGTAGAGTCAGATATCCTACGGTGGTGGAGACATGCGCTACTATAGAGTCAGATATCCTACGGGACGCGAGTTTCGGCACTCATCAAGGATGCTCACGTCTCAATCAATTTGAACAAAATCGGAAACAGTCATAGTATCTCTGGACATCCAACCACTGAACAACGAGGCCTTCAATAAACTGAGGACAAATGATGAGATGCTATTGTGCTGATAGCCATCCAACAATAACTTACCTTTCCGCTAACATGCGGCGTTCTGATCTTCAAAAACAATGCCACAAAATATTATTCGTTTATATATGCAGCATCGCATATGGAAGCGAGCCTTCCAAATCTCCAGTGTTACCATTGCAAGGTCGGTATTTCCGGGTGAGAATTTTCTTCGAGATTCGTACATAGCTTTTAGGTTTCTCTCCGGGATGGTGAATGCAGAACATTCATGAAAAGTATTTGGTGTAACTTCTTTGATGAGCAAGCAAAATGTCTCTGTTATAGTCAATCTATTATTAATGTTTTCGATTGAAGTACTCGTAATCGGAAGTTTCAATCTTCAGTACATTTAAACATTTTTCAATAATTTTCTAGCTTGAAGTCAGTGACCAGCTTTATATCGAATTACCGTTACTATTATTCAGGAATTTGATCGCCGTAAAGCCTGTGCGATTCAACCGGTGGAAGCAAAGAAAATTACCATCCAGGAAGACAACAAGTTCTCATTCAATTGTGAACGAAGAGAAAGTAAAAAAGAACAGCAGAGTCTTGGAGAAAAAATTTAGTGGGTGGAACGTAGATAGGGCTGTACAAATATCGAGTGATTCAATATTATCCAAATGTATAAGTGAACGTTTTGGAATAAAAGAGATGGAGATAGTTCATACTTCCTTATCAAATTACTCATAGATTTCTTTGGTAGCACTTGAAACTTTTGACACTTACTTTCCAAACTTCCGCGCGTTATAGAAATATGTAAAGAATTAGTTATTTCTTTGGTCCACAATCAGGTTTCACTGAGAGTGCATGGGAGGAGTTTGAAGAGCGCCTCGCTATCGGCCACCCCCGCTTGTGGCTCTGACTGTATCTCGCAATAACCCAACTGGAAGTGATTTGATAAAACTAAAAAATCTATCAAATAGCTGTCCTTGACCTGTTAAACGGCGTCACAATAAATAGGGAATTATGAATACAATTTTTTGGAATGAGTCGCACTATGATTTAAGTTATTGACAAAAGTAATCTGAAATATTGAACGTAACTTCATCGGCGAAATGAGAATTGATTCACTACTCGTCTTCATTGACAACAAATACGAACTGTATCGTTTCCATCCTATGAGCTGACCGCAGGGGCTCTTGCCCTACCAATCGGCCAAATAGGAATCCTCTCCATTTGTGCCGCCAACTATTACTTGTTTCCCTTCACACAACCTGGCGCAGTGACAGGAGAAATGAAAAAAAAATGAGGCCACAATAACAGCAAATAAAAATAAGTTTCTTGTTGTTGCAGGTCAGAAGCATTTCAATTGATTTCTAGTTTATTATTTGTTAGTCAGTTTAGCGCCGGAATTTTACTTACTATCACAATATATATTAACTGTAATAATTTACTAATATTTTAGATTTTAGGAAGTGATCGCATAGGTGTAAATTAGACTTAGAAAGCAATGCAGTAACGGATGCTATATTTTATAAACCTAATTCAAAACGTCCAAGATGGTGATCATAGATGACAGCTTTAAAGTAAAACGTAGGCATTGTATCGACGCAGCTGGTCAACGTTCTGTCAAATTACACGTTTAAAGAAGACGTGACAAGGCTAGTGAATTATGATGCTACACGTCAAGAGGAGCATGAGGTTAGAAAACGCGTGTATGGTAAGGTAGATGCGAGCCCAGAATATGAAAGGCATTTATCTCGAAATGTTATGACAATTTGTGAGGCAGTTAGTATCGCGTCATAATTGTATTGAGAATAAGTACCTCCATGTTAGAACACATGTTCTCCTGGTGGTAAAGAATTGGTGTTCTGCGCTTGTCCTATCAGTTTGTTGTAATGCTGAGCATCACAAGCTTGCAAGGAACTTTCATAAACCGTAACAGGAAAGTTTTTCATTCTCAGCATGTACAATATCGTTATTTAAATATATAATAGAATATATCAATAAATTTTTCACCCATTCACACTTGTTATATGATCCTTTTTACTGCTCTATTTTTTTGACGCACGATATTTTTCTTTCCCATAGTTCTTTATTGAGATCAAATACACCGTTTGCAAAGTAAACACTTTAGCCCGACAGTCAGCCTTCAGCACCAATATTTCACCGGCAACAGGCTCAATCTGTTCTCCTATTTTCTGAGCCATGGAATTCCGTTCCCGGGCTTCTCCCAATTCGCGCCTGTGTAAACAATGTGAGCGAGTAATCCGATCTTTTTTATGAAATGTATTCAGTTAACAAGGGAAACGCACAATATATTTTTTTTTTAAACACAAACAATATCGTTTGATTATTAGTTTTGCACGATCAAGCAGTTCGGTGTAAAAAAAATCGCTTGCAGGAAGAAATCCCATTGTTATGTGCGAGTAGCAACAGACCACTAAGATTCTCCTAAAACAAACTGTGAAAATGAATATCTGCACATGGAGTGTACAATAAACCAAATATGTTTTCGAAAATATCGAATTTATAAGAAAAAAATATTATCAAGTAAACGTCATGACCTTTTTTAACTTACTAAGATATGGACTGCTCCTCTCGTACATATTAATAAATACAAAAAAATATGATTGATAGAGCCAAACCTGAAGACACCCTGCTGTGTTGACCTGAAGACACCCTGCTGTATTGACCTGAAGACACCCTGCTGTATTGACCTGAAGGCACCCTGCTGTTTTGACCTGAAGACACACTGCTGTATTGACCTGAAGACACCCTGCTGTATTGACCTGAAGGCACCCTGCTGTTTTGACCTGAAGACACACTGCTGTATTGACCTGAAGGCACCCTGCTGTATTTTCTTCCATTTACATAAACTTTGCCATTGATTGATTAAGATGAGTTCCAGTATGAGCCTTTGTTGTTACACCATTCATGAATTATCCGTTATTTCATCCATCACTCGTCGTGCCTTTGTTGTTACACCATTCATGAATTATCCGTCATTTCATCCATCACTCGTCGTGCCTTTGTTGTTACACCATTCATGAATTATCCGTTATTTCATCCATCACTCGTCGTGCCTTTGTTGTTACACCATTCATGAATTATCCTTTATTTCATCCATCACGCGTCGTGCCATTGTTGTTACACCATTCATGAATTATCCGTTATTTCATACATCACTCGTCGTGCCTTTGTTGTTACACCATTCATGAATTATCCGTTATTTCATCCATCACTCGTTGTGCTTTTGTTGTTACACCATTCATGAATTATCCGTTATTTCATCCATCACTCGTCGTGCCTTTGTTGTTACACCATTCATGAATTATCCACTATTCCAACTATCACTCGTCTACTGCAATAAATAAGATGGAATCTTGATACATTATTTCGATTTTCCAACTAGGCTGGTGAGACGGACAGCTCATAGTAGAAATGAAATACAACATTTTCTTCAAAATTTGCTGTAAACATTGATGGTTTTGATTGAGAAATAATTTTCCAACCAATATATCAAACTGTTTAGGAATTTTCGACTTGTATTTGTTAATATTTTAATGGATACGTTTTTTTATGCGGGCATTCATGCCATTACCTTCAATATAAGTTGTGTATGTTTCTTTTATTTGAATGTAATTTGCATGTTCTTCGGCTTCCATCAATTTGAAAGAGTTGGGAATTTATGTTCCTTTCAAATAAAGATAGATGTCTTCAACTGATTAAACTCGAGCAATTTCCTGAAAAGAGCAGCTTCCTCGAAACAAATTAGTAAGCTGTCTAGTTTTCAACATACAGTCAAAAACTTATCTGCTACATTACGTGCAGGAAACATGTTTTCTGACCAGAAAAAAACTTTCGCGTTCAGTGTTTACATCAAAGTTTAGCACATAATAATACTGTTTCGAATATAAAATGTATTCCACTTTACATAAATTCAGAACGGAATAAACACTGACGCTCAAGGTAACGATTGCCAAACACATTTGCAACCAAAGCAAACTTGTAGAAATGTCTTTCGGAACAGCATCATAGAGCCCTGTAAGAGCTTACCTCACCAGGGAAGAGTGCAATTACCAAGAAAACTGTAGGGCCTTGCAAGAGCTTCTCTGCCCAGCAAAGAGTGCATGCACAAAAAAAAATGAAAGGCCCTGTAAGTGCTTCTCTATTCAATGTGGAGCACATGCTCCAAAAAGACCTAAAGCACCCTGTAAGCGCTTATCAATTCTGCAAGGAGTGCATGGACCAAAAAACGAAGCGTCCTGTTAGTGCTTATCTATTCAATGTGAAGTGCTTGCTCCAAAAAAAAAAGAAGCACCCTGTAAGTGCTCCTCTATTCAGCGGGGAGTGCATGCACCAAAGAAAATGGAGCGCCTAGCACGGTCTTTCTCATCCAGCGAGAAGTGCATGCCTCAAATAAACTGTTACGCTTCGAAGGAGATTTCTCCTGATTAGGGAGTGCGTGCTATCAAAGAAACAAGCTCATTGTAAGTAGTTTTCTCCTCAGAAGAAATGCACGCTGCACAAAGACAGTAGCGACCTGTAAGAGCTTTCACCCTTGGAAAAGAGTGCCAGCACCAAAGAAATAAAAGCTCTTTGTAAAACCTCGCCTGCAAAGAGTGATACACTAAATATCACCTATCGCTCTGTGAGAGCTTCTCTCCCCAGCTCCCCAGCAAACAGCACCTGCACCTGAGAGACGATAACAACCTGACAGCATTGCTTACCAGCTTGGTGGACACACACCGAAGGGACTAGCACCCTGTATCAGTGTTTCTCCCCTGAATAAAGCGCATGGAGCAAGAGACTGTAGCGCATGCAACAGCCTCTCCCCTAGCAAGGAGTGCTTCCCCAGCATCTGCTCAGGACGCTAAGCTCAACATAAACAAAACACGAGGGTGCAGGAAGAGCTGTGAAGACCTGTTTTATTTAAAGCCAAACCAGTTATAGACTCCTCGAGGATTTGATTTTTCTCCAGAGAATGATGTAGAGCAAACGGCCAATAAATGCACTGAAACGAATTGTATACACAGGGATGACGTATGTTTCCTATATTTATTGATGACATTTGTGTTATTTGAAACCACACAACAGGACATTGATTACGGTATGTAAATATATAAAAGGATCGTTTTGAGGCCCCTGCACATGCGAAATAAATAATAACCGTGTGTATTTCATGACTGATTTTCCTCAAGGCGACGAAATTATTTTGAAAAATTACATTTATAAACACTTATTCTTCTATGTGCGGATTTTTCCGTACCGAATTATTATGCAAGTGTTGATTTGGAATCAACGTCATGGCAACTAAATTCAGTACACATTTATATTGGTGGTCATTTCTAGGTAACGCATGTCGAAATTGGCACCCATTTAGTGCTAATTGGGACTCCTTTTATAATTAAATACGGCCCACTCCAAAATTCAAAGTAGTTTTTCGGCTTTGATTCGACCATAATGTTACTTTAATTCGAATAGGACAACGCCTTTCCAATTATTGAATAAAAATCATCCGAAGAAAAATGTTGTACCCATGAATTCATAACAGATTATTAATGATAAAACGTTGTCATTGAGCAATAATGTGCGGACAGTCTAGTGTCATGGAATATGGGGGGTTACCATTCAATTCAGAAATGTCATGCAACTTTGATTTTTACGCTGCAAAACGGAAATGAGAACTTGAATATTAAGCACTTAAAAAACATCCGAGCAATACTGATAAATAATCGCAGCGAAATAATAAATTCAAAAGAAAAGGAAACACAGAGATTTCGTCATCAAAAGATTTCATGCAAGGTTGTTCCTTAAAACATGAAAAAGGAAATGTGCGAATTTATGAGCGGTCAACAAAGATAGATCAGCGAACATATTTAAATTGTTCATATTCTAATCAATAATTCTACAGTAATGAATATAATAAATCCTCTCAACCAATTAACAACCTTTCTACCGAATATTGAATTTATTGTTTGATTTCAATTCGTCACTTGATCATTAAGTAGGCTTGAAATAGATGGAATGTGAATGAGGTACACGAGCAAAACCAGTGTTCGAAACAAGTGTGTGCCCTTGTGTAAGACATTGTTCTACACAGAGCCTTTATTTCATCAGAGTGATGAGTCATATATCCAGGAAAGAATTTGGACCCTCATTTCCAAAAACCGTATGCTCACCAGTCTGCTGTAACGCTGATAAATATGGTTTCTTCTTGCATAAAAAAATGATCATTAGCTGAAATTGACATATTATAATTTTTTCATATTCCATTAATGAGAGATGAAAGGCAAATTTTGCAGAGTCCTAATCTTACATAAATAAGAACTAGACTCGTATGTGCTCCAGCAAATTTTGAAATTTTCTTTATTGTATTAGAATCGTTAAAAAATCGCAATTCGGATCATGAAAGTTAGTGCTGCTAAATAATGTAAAGAAAACATAAACGAAATATCTCCTTCAGTATATTGATTTCCACGCTTTACAATATACTCGTCGTTCAACAGCCGCCGTGTGGAACTGCAATAAATTTTTCTCCATCTTTTAAACGTTTAGTAAACTATATTTAATAAACGATATTCCTAAGCCCTTAGTTCTCTTACACTATAATGGGTTAACAGTCGTTCGACGCTTGAATGGAAAGTTGTTTGCGTAATTTAAACGGCGTAAAATTTTACGACGGGAATTCTTCCAGCGCCGCTTGTGTGATAACATATATGAACTATTTATGCCTGACCAATTTTATATATTAAATCAAAGAGCGTGTAACAACGCGACACCCGTTCACAGACACAACCTATCTACTGAGCACACGTCGGTACATTATCAAGTCGAAGCCAACTCCCCCTGCCCAGTTCATGTGAGTCCCTTTAACGTGTCACCTCGTGACGCCCAAATGCATTATTGCACCTCCTCCGACCCTCAGGCAATGTTCGCTGGGGGAGTCATGTTGCTGACAACCGCTTCTGAGGAGATTATTACTGAGAGATTATGTACAGTAGTTATGAAGTCAGAGTATGTTACAGTTCAAAGCGATCCCAGTACACCACTTGAACAGATAATAGCAGGAGAGAGCATTCGCACAACAGAGCACTGTACATTCCTGGCAGTGAGAGGGAATCCTGTCAGTGAGAGGGAATCCTGTCAGTGAGAGAGAATCCTGTCAGTGAGAGGGAATTCTGTCAGTGAGAGGGAATCCTGTCAGTGAGAGGAAATCCTGTCAGTGAGAGGGAATCCTGTCAGTGAGATTGAATCCTGTCAGTGAGAGAGAATCCTGTCAGTGAGAGGGAATCCTGTCAGTAAGAGGGAATCCTGTCAGTGAGAGGGAATCCTGTCAGTGAGAGGGAATCCTGTCAGTGAGAGGGAATCCTGTCAGTGAGAGGGAAAGTGTAGGGGAGGAATGGTTCGTCTAACCTGTTCAGATGCGATGCAAGTATTTGAACTTCAATAACAGGAATAATTTTTATACTCAACTCAGTGAAGTAAATATTCACAGCAAATGGCAAGAAGAGCATCACGTGCCGAGTCGATGTGGAGTGTTTATGGGTGTAGGGCGCAGCAAGGGCAGCTTTTGTTGCTATTAATGAATATTGATTGATTAAGTGTGAAATAGTTTAACGGTGTTTGATTTTCGATTCTTTCAGCAAAAGAAGTGAACAGATTAAAGTTTTGGAATACGACTGAGGCAAATTTATTTCCTGCAATATACCCGTATATATACCCAACTTCAGCAGAAAATGTGTGTAGAAATAGTGTGTAGTACTTCAAACACTCTATGTGTGCCATGCGTCTCGCGCCGCGGATCATGCACATGCTTCATTTGGCATGCGCCGTGTATCATGCGCCGTGTGTCATGCGCCGTGTGTCACACGCTGTGCGTCATACACCGTGTGTCATGCGTCGTGTGTCATGCACCGTGTATCATGCGACGTGTGTCATGCGCCGTGTGTCATTCGCCGTGTGTCATACGTCGTGTGTCATGCGCCGTGTGTCATGCGCCGTGTGTCATGCGCCGTGTGTCATGCGCCGTGTGGCATGCGCCGTGTGTTATGCACCGTGTGTCATGCGCCGTGTGTCATACGTCGTGTGTCATGCGCCGTGTGTCATGCGCCGTGTGTCATGCGCCGTGTGTCATGCGCCGTGTGTCATGCGCCGTGTGGCATGCGCCGTGTGTTATGCACCGTGTGTCATGCGCCGTGTGTCATGAACCGTGTGTCATGCGTCAGGTCAAATGGTTCCATATTAGCGTCTCTTATCGACTGATGTAAGGCCAGAAGGTGTCACACTTGGAAAGAAAAGTACAATTTCGAGCGCACTGTCAGTGCAGAGGCGCTGAGGCAATAATGTTGCGAAGTCGATAAGACGACGGAAGCCTGTTAATGAGATTAGGGACACAAAAATCTTATTTCCGACAAGAGACGCATAATATCAGCTGTGTGAATCATTTTTTCCATTTTTTTCCAAAAAAAATCCAATATACTGCAGTGAGGAGAGACTATGCCAATATACGTAGTATACGTTGACAGCAAGCTACTAGGATTTCTCTCGTCGTCGGATGCCATGGGCCCGCCTGACATCTTCAATCAGAGTACACGATGAAAACCAACACATTGAAATAATTTTCGTGCATCGACATGGTCTCGTGACTCGTCAAATGTGTTCTGATGTATTTTGTTAAAATACAATCTGACTTTCTCAGACCAGTCTGGTGGATTACTCAAGGATCACAATTAACCCAGATGGGTTTGAATAACATATCAATACACTACTGACGGTCCTTAATAATGTTTGTATTGCAGTTATTATTCTCCTGCCAGATTCTGGCCACCATGATGTCGCCGGACTCACATAGTTTGGACAGCTGGTGCGGTGACTGGCTCAACAATGACTTCTGTGGCGGTAATGGAACCTTGGCGAGAAAGTGTCTTACCTTCAGAGTGTTGTTATTTGCACGACCGGACGAAAAATGTAAGAAAGACTACTCTATTAATTTCAGCTCGTGCGTAGAGAGTCGAGAACCGTATAAAATATCGAACAAAATGAAGTTGAAATGAATGAAGTTGATAAGATTATGCCATTTGTTGGGAGCCCAGCGTTCGTGCTAAAATTATTCCCGCACACGCGCACTATCGCCACTTCATTTCACCTCACTGTCATGGCCGGACACTGTCATAACCGCTAAAAATCTTTCATCCCACATGCTTTCTACCTAACGATGATTCAGCCCACACGCATTTTCCACCACTTCAAAATCTGCCACTGTCGTATCTGCCACTGTCATTACACCGAAACAGGCTTACCAACCTAACAGTTATCACTTTGATGAAACTTCAATAAAAAACGGTAAAAAACGGCATTACGTACCCTATAATAATACGTATGTTTGCCCCGCGGGTTAGAAATACGTACCTTTGCCCCGCGGGTTAGAAACACGTACCCTAGGTTAGGTTAGGTTGGGCAGGAAAAGTTTCATTAAAGTGATAACCGGTAAAATGGTACGACTGGTTGCTGATTCTGACGTGGGCTGAAACAGATTTTCGTCAGAATGTCACTGGCAGATATGACAGTGGCTGGTGTGACTGAGGAACGCTTTGAATGTTCGCTGTTAAAAAAAGGTACCGTAGGTAGGTAGTCGGAACAACTTGTGGCTGATAAGGCAGTTGGCGGAAATGATAGGGGTTGATCTGACATTAGCTATAAAAGAATTTAGCGCCAGGGATAGCGACCCCATTTGTTTGGGCCTTCATTCAATCTATCTATATTTTTGATTGAATTGTTTTTAACTACTGTATGTTTAGTCTATGAATCATTACATTTTTGGGTTTAACTGCATAGTGACATATCGTTGAGGAAGCTCACTACGACGACGGCAAAAGTTTGTAACTGCGTTGGCATGCCAATGTGTGCTGAAAACTTTTAGTAAGCAAAAGAAAAGTGCAAAATGATGAATTTCTATTGTTGTATGAAAAATACTAGTGACTAATTTATTTGACTCGATGGTTGTTGTGTCTCCAAAGTAACCATTATCTTAGTCACGGTGCTCCTGTATTGACCGCTGCCACATACTGCAAGGCACGGTTATCTCCACAACTCGCT
>SDVV010040711.1:0-10509 GCA_016164225.1 Gammarus roeselii | reverse complement strand
TAAGTTGTGTGAGTGTGAGCATATGAGTCTTTGAGGTGTGCCTTGCCACCCTCCTTTCTGGAGGGATATATATACATATATGATTTTTCTCAATTTCTATCAAGTTGACAAAGTACAACATATATGTGATATTTTTCAGGGACTTGTCTAAATTGAACATTTTTTTCATACCTACTGAATTTCAAAATTTGTTTTCATATCAAATTTCTGTAAGTAGTTGATGTATACCATCATAGACTAGCGCTTCTAAGTGCCTTTGTTAAAATTTGGCATTTATTTAATTTGGTGCCCTAAAGGTGTATGTGGAATCTTCCTTTTTTTCAGCTGTGAGGAGTGACCATGGGTTGTCAGCTGCAGGGAGTCACCCCATGTTGTCAGCAGCAGCGGGTCATCCCGTTTGATGCTATTGGTATCAGCCTCAATTAGTGTAATGCTGTATCTCAACTAATTGCCACTGCTCCTAGGCTGACTGGCGACTATTGAACTCATACCTCTGTCTTCCACCTTAGCTGCCTCCTCCAGCAGCCCCACAGACCAGCAGGGAGTTGTTGTTGTTGCTCAACCTCAACTCCCCCCTGCGATGGAGAAGCCACAGCCAGCGCAAAACCCAAAGCGGGGGAACCCACCGCTGGTTGTGTGTTGGGAGTGCTACAACTGGTGACAGGCTCATTATTAGCCCTGCACCCCTGAGGTAATTGATGCTGTCGCATGGGCGCTCCAATAGATCAACCACAAACGTGATATTATGGTGGAGCCTGCCATGTGTGATGGTTGGGCACAACGTCATGACGTGCTCGACCGAATCGGGTGAACTCAGGCACCGCAAGCAGAGATTGGAAGGGACATTTCTCAGTCTGTGCTGGTATGACTGTGAGGCTGTGTGGCGCCTGCACCACAGCCTCAATAAGTGGACCCTGTCACCCCTGGGCAGCCCCAACATCTCCACGTCCACTCCAGGCGGGTGGCTCTGCAAGAGCGTGTTCTTTCTGTGTTCATCTAATGCAAGAGCTGTGAAGTGTGTGTGTATCTGTTGGTGCTTAGATGTGTTAGATAGGTTCAAGAATGGTTGCATAAAGGGAATCAAAGTGTGTTGCCGGTGTGTTATGCAGGTTTTGGTTGGTTGGACAAGGGTTACGTAGGTTGTGGCAGGGGTGTGCCAGGTCTGAGATCTTGTTGAAGAATTAGGTCCCTCTCATATCAAGATGATGCTTGAGAGGGAGGACCTTGGCTTCTTTATGCAAGTGCCAAATGGGAGTAATCCATGTGCAGCTCGTTGCAATGCTCAAGGCAGTGTTCTGTATCCTTGCAGGGAGTTGATGTGTGAGTGCAATGTCCGAGGACCAAGCGGTGTTAGCATATGAGATAATGGGCCTGATGAATTGTTTCTATAGTGTTGTAATGGTTGCCTTGCATTGGCCGTTGGAGGTTGTAGTGAGTACCCAAGACACGTTAAGTCTGGGTCTGGTTCTGGTGCCAATGTGGGCTATGTGAGGTTTAAATGTCATTCCCGTTTTATAAATTACTTCAAGGGTGGTTGTAGTGGGGCATGTGGGGAATGTGAGAGTTTTTGATTGTGGAATGGAGGTGGATGCGGTGTTCATTGTTATCTTGAGTAAGCAGTGTGAGAGACAACTTGCTTGCGGATGCCTTCATTCTGTCGTCCAGCAGCCAGACTTCAAGGGAGTTCAGATTCTGCTGGAGGTGTGCAGCTGCAGTCTTGTGTTTGTAGTGTTGTGTAATTATTGTGAGGTTGTCTGCATATGAGCTGATGTGGGTGTTGGGTTCTGTTGGAATGGGCAGGTCATGCACAAAGGCATTGAATTGGGAGGAGGATAGCACGGATCCCTGTGGGATACCATTGGGAAAGTTGTGGGTTTGTGAAGGCTTTTTGTTGTAGACTGTGTGTGCATATCTACCGGAGAGGAAATTAGCAAGCCACTTCCTATAATTTTGATGGATGTGGGTGTTGAGTATTTTGTTTGTGAGGACCTGTTGATAGCGCATATCAGGGTTTATTTATCTGGCTTTTTTTGGTTTATTCAGGCTTTTGTGGATGGTCTTGGTGAGGATGGTGAGAAGCGTGGTGGTTCAGTGTTAAGCCCTGAAACCATGTTGTGTTGGGAGAGTGGGACGTGTGCATTAATTTTGTTCAGAACCTGTCTCCAAGATTTTCGAGGGGTTTGGGCAGAGGGAAATGGGTCTGTATGAGGCTGGATCTGTTGGAACTTTGTTGAGATGAGGATGGTTTTAGCTTGTTGCCAGATGTTGGATATTGTATTGTGTAGTACGGAAATGTTGAAGATGTCTGTAAGGGCCGTGATGGTGTGTGGCACTAGATGTTTTAGGTGAATGTATGATATGCTGTCTATGCCCGTTGCTGAGGAATTTTTTGTCTGGCTGATGGCAGCTATTGTCATGACTGGTGTGAAGGGAGTCTCCATGTTTAGATCAGTCTGCAATCTTTATAGCTGTTTGAGTATCCTCCTGTTGTCTTGGTGGTGTGGTAGGTGGCAAGTGTTTGCATAGTGTTTGTTGAGTATGTCTGCTTGTTGTTGGTCTGATTGTATGGTGTGGGTGGTGGGTGGAAGGATTGCCTCATGTGTGTCTGTGGTTTGTGTTTGTGTTGTTGAGGCTCCTAATGAGTTTCCATAATTTTGATGGTGAGGTCGAAAGTCAGTGTTTGCAAGCACATCCCACCATATGTTCGTCTGCTGCTCCCAGATATCTGCATCTATTTCTGCATTAAAGATTTGAATCAGAGTGATTCGGTCATTGGTGGAGGGTAAATTACGTAGTTGGTTTCACTGCTGAATTTTCCGGCTCAATATTGGCCCAAAAGGCTGGATTAAATCCGCAGATGAACCCGGCGGGTATGTGTTGTCTGTCTGCGTGGTTGAGTACTGTGTTGAAGTGTTATGTGGCTGTGTATGATGTGTATTAGGTGATGTCAGTCTTGTAAAGTGATTTCAATTGATGTTGTGTAATTGTCCTAGTCTGCTTTCTTGTAGTAACATAAAGTGGGAGGAGGCTTGTTGTGAATTGGGGATCAAAGTTTGTAGTTAACAACTATTGGGAGGTGGGCAGATATCATGTCCCGGTGGCCCGCTCATTGACAATTTAGCACAAGGTTGGGTTAGCAGAATGAGACGTCGGGAGAAGTCGGTCATGTTTTGGGATTGAACAGTTTGCGAGTGGGTATGTCTGAGTTGTTCAGTGTGATAAGTGTATCCAGCTGATCAGCAAGAACACTGCTCTTTTGGTCACCTCTTCTGCAAGGCAAACCAGGAGAGGTCGTGCACGTTGAAATCACCTAGGGCAATGGTGTTAGTGGTTGTGTTAAGGTAGTTTAGATGGGGTGTATAGTGAGGTGGACTTGAACTGGTTGAAGGGATGTATAAGCTGAATATATTGTATTTATATATTTTTTTTGTATGAAGTGATTGAAGTTCCAGATAATGGTCAGGGGAAATTACACAAAAGTAAAGGCGGTTGTGTTGGTGAAGTGTAGATTTTTATGTACTAGTGTAATGAGTACACCACCACCGTCATTCTTAGGACGGTCATGGCGGAGTGTTGTGTATCCAGGAAACTTGGGTGTTTTGGAGTGTTGTTCAAGTTTTGTTTCCTGGAGTAGAGCCATATGGATGTGATGTTTGTGTGAGAAGTGTTTTATTTCGACTTGTTTTCCACCAATGCTGTTTGTGTTCATTTGTTATATTTTTCGGTGTCCTGCATTGGGTTGGGGTTGCTGTGGTGTAGTAGGGAGTGGTGGTGAGGCCACGGGGTGTGCAAGTGGGGGCAGGGCGGGTGTGGGTCGTGGAGTCCTGGGCAGAACAGGTGATGCCCCGAGCGGAGGAGCCGCTTGTCAGTGAGGCCGATGGACGCACAGGCGAGGAGCCCCCCAAGAAGTGGACGGATGTTGGGTGTTGGTGCGGGAGAATTGTGTTATTGTTGATATCTGTATTGATGTTATAGGCTGGGTGGCAGTTAATGCATTGCCACCCGTGTGGTGTGTTTCTATTGTTATGGACACCAGAGCACTGTGTCAGTGGGGCAGCCTATCATGTATTTGTCTCAGCACAAACCTTCTCTGCTTTGCTTGATTGTATTGAGCATTACATTTTTTTTCCCCTCTTCAAGGTGGGTTATACCCTGCTCTAGTCTAAACCTGGTTTTTATTTGTTAAAGGATTTACTTATTGTCAGCAGATACCTAAGTGCCTTGCTTTGCCTGTCCTGCTGGTGACTTGTTATGTAATGCTTGCCAACTGCCTCACTAATTGTGTAAGCCACCGCATCCATTGAAGCTGGTCTGAAGTCATTGCCTTGGTGAGTGCTGCATGGTTGCCTGCGGAGGATTGCATGAGCACCCACACAGGAGTTAGTGCAATTCTTTGATATGCTTTTTTTATTTGATTATTCCTATGAATTCTTCATATTTCTTTTTTCATTTCAATGCTCACTATCAGAAGTCATTTAATTGCTTTGTTTTGTCTAGTGAACCCTGGCTTATTGATAATCCAATCCTGCATTCATTACATTTCATTAGTTTCTTGTGTCTGCCTTTGCCTTGTCAATATTTTCATTCACTGCTAGGCTGCTTTTATTTGCTTGCAGGACACATTGCTGAAGCGTTATTTTCATTGTTTGCTTATGCTTTTTGTTATTGCCTCTTGCTTAGTGTTGATATCAATACTTTGCCAATTGTGTATGATTTGCAATGTTAGTTCCTTATCCTAATCATGTTGCCTAATTGTGCAGATAGAATAAGCTTTAATGCATGAATTTGATTTGCCTTAGTTACACTTTCTGCCTGATATTATTTCTTGATGTTAATTTTCCTTAGTACCACAGGAAGCTGCCCCCATTGGTAATAATTTTATTGGTGTTCAATATTCTTGCCTTGCAGAATGCTGGCTTCCTTCAGGAGTCAGCATCCCCACCTGCCCATGCTCCTTTACCTTTACTAGGTACATTATTCACCAGAAACTATTTGCAACCCCTCACTGTTGATTGAGAGTACATTGATCTTATACCTCAACTTTCATTGACCTTCCAACCACTTTAAATTTAGACCTCATATGGAGACTAAGGACAACGTGTTTGTCTGACCTGCGCTGGTAAGCACGGTAATAACTGTTTTGTGTAGTGTGTCCATGTCCCACGCCAGTAGGGTGTATGTAAGTATGCCTGCAAGTAGGACATGGGTATGCGTTGGGACCAGGGTTGGGCTAAATGTCACCGGCTTGGAGAAGGAGGAGGGGAAAGAACTCCAGCAGTTGTTCACTTCTCCCTTAGTAAAAGACTTATTGTTGTGGCTCTGGTGGTTCTGGTGTTTTGTCAGCGGGCTGGGGGCCCGGGCAGCGCTAGGCCGCTCTACCCCGATGCCATCTATGGCATTATGAACAAGGAGGGTTGAGGGACTTTTGCAAAGCGGCGTCTAGCCTGGGAGGGTGACTCCATCCATGGCATCCGACTCTCCGCCACCGCCTTTATGAGCAGGCCACCTCGCAACCGCAGGCTCAATGCTCGTAGGCTCCCTCTTGGACGTACCAGCAAGGAGTAGCAAAGTTGGGGGGAGCCATCACAGATATGTGTGCCAGTATGATATTGAAAACAGCTATGTAAACACAGGTGCACACCAGTGGCTATCATGTGAATAGTATTAATGACAAAAAGATAATTGCACTGCACAGTGAAACACTGCGCACAGAGGCAATCAAACATCCCAAGGTCAAGTAGTTCTCAAGGTCACATGATCAATATGGGAAAGTAGGATCGCTTCTATGCTAAACAAACTTGAAGAAAACATCTCCCAGAAACTTTGCCATCAACTACATGAATGCACCACGTAAGTTGGCAGGTGTTTCCACAAGCCAGCATTAAAAGCCTATAGAGATGTCATTGGGTTCTCACATCAGGAATCCTGCAGAAAAGTCCCCAACGTTGGCACAATCATCCAACATACAGGTGATCCTCCAGTTTTTAATAAAGTTTGCCCTGAGAAATTGACCCCTCATAGAAAATATGCCAAGTTGCTTCAGTCTGGAAAAGTTATCTAACTCAGCCAGACCATCCACACTCTTTGTCAATTTCCTCTGCACAGCATGAGCAATCTGAAATCCCCAAGAAAACCTACATTTTGTACAGATGAACAATATCCCATGACAGGTCTGATGTCATCACAATGAGGGATACCATGAACTGTGGACTACGTTAGCCGGTGGATTTCAACAGGTGTTGCCCAATCGAGAAGCCTTTCCCACTACCTCTCAAACATATCAGCAGTTTTTTCATAGCTATATTCTCCAAGATGTTTTGTTGTCTTGAATTGAGTTATCTGGCTTTATTAGTTTATAATGGGCCTGCCAGCACTAATGTACTTGCACTATAATTTGTTGTTGGATAAGTATCTACATTTTGCAAAAAAATACTCCAAAAGCTTTATTCTGCATCTGTTATGGTGATGCTACCTTACAAGTCTATGTATCTTGGCTGCAATTATCTGAAAGCTATAATGGTTTGAATTTTCTTGAATTGTTTCATGACAAAACTTTCTTTCAGATATCAGCCATGGCTACCAATATTGGTCGTCTATTAAGAAGCTGCAAAAGTGTACAGGTGAGATTATTCAAATCTCTTATCCTAGAATAAAGTGACACTATATCAGCTAAAATTATTCAAATGAATTTTTTGTTTTCACTACTAGGTGTATGGTGAGCAGGGAATTTTACCAGCTTTGCTGTTAAATTAATGAACACATCATCCAAAAATATCAATATTTTATTGATTATTTCTATTTTATTTTTTTGTGGGGCAGCAGCAGCTGCATACACTGCTGAAGACTGAAGATTCCTGAAAATACTCAAAAATATTCCTATATCAATATTAGCTAGCTATTTATGAAGTAGCTAGTGCACTTCTAGAAATCATGATTACCTCTTTTTCCTGGACTCAATAGCTAACTGTTATTGAATCATCTGATTGGAATCTTGTCTTTATAATTACTTTTTTTTTAATGTCTCTGATATTATTCTCTATGGGAGCTAAATATTAGATGACATTTTTCACATGTGTAGTCATTGGTGTGGTTACTGTCTGTAGGTATTATTCAATGTTGACAGGCTTCTAAATAGCTATCTACCAACTCAATTTAATTATCTGCTGTATACGTGAACCATTATTGCTGTATGTTTAAATCATTAGCCTTATTTTTAGTTCTTCTTTCATAGTTCATGAATCCAAGGCTGTTATTGTAACTAATGGAGACAAATTACCAAATTTTCTGATAATGCTTATTTCTTTGCTTAGCATGGTTTGTGCAAGCATCACTGGCAGTCATCATGTATCCAGCGCCATGTTCCATGCTTCCAAGCACAACTGCAGCTCAGCACATCTTCATATTCTTCCACTTATTTGCTTTACCATCAGACAACGAGATGGCATAATTTACAACACCATTTTACTAATAAGGCACCGCTGGTCAGCACCAGTAGATGGTACAGCACTCCTCAACGTTCCAACTCATTCCTAGGCAAAATTTTAGAAAATCTTAAGGATGAAGCAGCAAGGAATACTGAAATGAAGAAAAATATAGAAGAGTTTAAGAAAGATATGGAAGAATTAAGCAAGTCAGAAACAGTTACAAAAGCAAGGTGGGTGTGGTTCATTATCAGTAAGACAAGACTGGTTATATTGTCTTGTAAGTTTGGTTCATTATCAAAGGCTTGTAAACTAATCCTTAGAAATTGTTGGTTGTAACTTGCAAAAACAGTATCTCCTCCTACAGTTATGTTCAATCAAATTTAGATTGTTTTCAAAAACTCAAATTTTGAAAGCTTTCAAATGCAATTATTTAAACTGTGTTTGAATTATGATTCCTTACTCTTCATCATAAAATTGAGTGAAAAGGTGTTGTTGATGACTATTAGTAAATGATACACTTCTATAAATTCAAAAATTGAAAATAATATCAAATATTTATGAATCCTTATTTATAAGGTAGCTATTTGTGGAAGTTCAGAGTTTTAAGTATCTGGGCTCCCATGTGCAGAAGGCCAAATTAGTTGAGACTGAGGTGAAGTTGGAAGTGAGGGAAGGAAAAGTGTAAAGTGTTGGGTGACTTGAAGAGTGTATTGAGCTGTAGGACATGGGTGATGGAAGCCGAGAGGATTGTTTGAATGTGTGGTAGTCTCAATTGTGTGCTACAGAGCCAATATTAGGGGGTGTTAGGAAATGAGAGAAGAAGGTGAATGTTTTTGAGATGGAATGTTCAAAGGACATGGCTAGAGTGAGGCAGAGACAGGATTGATAACTAAGTTCAAATTAGAACAGTAATGGTGATGAAATAAGGGGAGGGAGTAGATTTGCTTGTTCCGAGATGGTTTGGGCTTACAGGGAGATTGGTAGAAAGGGTGATGAAGGCAGAGGTGAGTGGAAGTAGGCCTTGAGGAAAGGTGATGAAGGCAGAGCTGAGTGGAATTAGGCCATGAGGTAGATTGAAGTTTGGTGAATGAAAGGTGTGAAGTAGGCATTAGGAAGAAAAGACTTGAGTGTAGGTACTGAGAGAGCTGGCAATCAATAGGTGTCATTGGAGAAGGGTTGTGAATAATTTTTTTTTTGACACAGCCCTGATGTGGATACCCTCCCATGATGGCAACTTGTTAAGGAACAGGATGGTAGTTTGTAGGACCAAAATCATCACCCAAAGTGTGTTGCAGTGTTTTCTGGCCAGACACTGTAGGGCTAATGGGCTAAGTTTGAGAGGAGAGGAGTGTGAGGTGCGCCGTGCCATCTGCCACCCCCCCCCCTGCAGGGGGGATTTGGCAAGTGTCTGTATCTGTATTCTAAAATCCTCTTAATGAATCAGAATTAGTTAAAAAAATAATGGGTTAAGTTAGGAGTAGATATCATTCCACAGTTTCAGACTTTCAATTTCAATGTAAAAGCATGGAACAACAATGTTTAGACAGAAAAATTTATTGAGTAAATATATTTGTAAACTAAAAAATAATTTGATTATTTTGATTTTTTCAGAGATAAATTTCACAAGATTGAAGAAGAAAGAGCAGAAGGCAGTCGCAAGGCCCGGCAAAAACTTGAACAGTTGAAAGAAAAGGTATCAAAAACAGTCGAAGATGCACAAAATATTGAAATGGTTCAAAAAGCAAGTGAGTGATTTTTGATACATAAACATATTGCATTTCCATGCATACATAAAACATATTGCAGTTCCATGTCAACATAGGGCCCCCCAAAAGGGGCTGTCCAGTGTTTATGCACTTTTTCAAATCATTGCAAATAGATCCTTACTGACACAAGCATAACATAGGATAATGGATCTTATTAACAGTGGCTTTAAGGTTCATTTAGCTGTTATGCACAGATGGTATGTTATTCATTTTAACAATCAATTTATTCATAGCAAATCTAAGATAGGTAAAATGAACAAGATAAGACCAGTAATTGAGTAATTGGAGCTGTGTGCAATCAGTGGGAGGCATTTAACTTTCCTAGCTGAACATAAAAACAAGACTCATGCCGAGACATGTTGCGACGAGAAAGCTGTCAGGGTCAAGTTTCAATGTACACTATAAATATGCACTCCATTCCATTGACATAATATGTATAATAGGGCCAGCCGAGTGCATCAACCCTGGGCCATTCAGAGTGGAAATTACAGATGCAAATCAGAGTTACTCCAAATACTTGCGGAGTATGGAAAATTTATCAACCACGGAGTTGCATATACTTCACAGCTCATGATGCAGAGTTTTGTTCAGACGCAATACCTCTTTCTGCAGAGATGTTGGGCAGGAGAGGGGAATAGAGGTGGATAGGTGTAGCTGGGGAGCAGCACAGACCCTCTCACCTCGGCTGCACTCCAGATACGGACGTGAACGCAGCAAGCAACTTAAAAAGTTGAGACTGCAGGTTCCCAAGCAGCGGTGTAGTTCAACTATACGCCGCTGCTTGGCAGCGGAGTGCTGCATAAAGTCAGGCTTATAAACTTATAAATATATCAAATAACATGCTGGGGTCATAGGGTGCAAGGGCAGTTGCCAAATATACACATGTTAGACACTTCGTCATTTTTTTTTTACAAATTTTCATGAATGAAAAATAAGATAGATGAAAAATTTGACACACCATTGGATACATAATGTTATTAATTAACATAGGTGCAGCCCACAATTCTATCTCTTCAACTGTTTGATCTATGACCATTTTTGTGATAGTGCAACAACATAAGGCCAGGTGCGTCAGCATAGGGCGTTGCGGAAAGTGTTGACGCACCAGTGTCTCCTCTCTCCCCCCCCATCCCGATCCTACAATGAAAAAATGATAGGATATTTTCATGAACATATATCTAAAAAATGACGAATTTTCTGATTGTTCAAGTCTTTATCAAACATTCTAGGCCTGATGACTTGGCATTTTATTTTTTTAATGAAAACAGATGTAAAAGTGCATCAACATTGAGCCCCTTCCCCTATATATTCATACATAT
>SDVV010040710.1:0-10509 GCA_016164225.1 Gammarus roeselii | reverse complement strand
CTTGAGTTACAATTCATGGTATTTATCATTCCTGTTTTATTCCTCCCTGCATCAATATCAATTTGGGAACATTTCACTAGACATTATACGAGCCTCTCTGGTCGATTATATCACCACAAAGACAAATTATTGAGTTTAGTCGACATAAACACAACACTTCGATCATAAAAGGTGCCCTCCAATCGACGATTTTAACCCATTCTCAATTTTCTATTTACCTGCTGTTTATAAGCCGCTTGAGGGCTTGTCAATCAGGCCATTATCTGAATGAACATTCCGTATTCAAAAAAAAAAAAAAAAAACTTTTGAGAAAATAATTGACGGTTTCATTTTAATTATTTTAGCAGTCAATGTTGTTAACGAGCGTTCGAAGATAAAAAATCCTCAAATCGTCGCCAGCCACCGTTGAGAACTGTGCCGGTGTCCTCCGAGGAAGCTGTGATCCGCTTTGGATTATTTTGATGGCCCTGCCTGTCCCAATGCCCACACTTTAGAGATTTGATGACCCCCCAGGAAGCTTTCCTAGAACTCCACTCGCAAAAGTCTCTGGGTGAAGGGCCTTTGAATAAGTCTGCTGTGCTGAGCTCAGCATTCTGGATAACATATTTTGCGCTCTGGTAAGCTGGAAATTGTTGCTCTGTTTCGCCGAAAGTTGGAACTGTCGGTTATGGGAGAAACATAATATGTGAGATTAAATCTGAGAGGCTAGGAAGAACTGGAATCTATCCAAACGATTGAAATACTAGAGATGTAGTTTGAGATAGCGTACTGGTTGATTCCATATTGATTGGGTCGATTGAAAACTGCAATTTACAATCATATTCTCGTCCGGCTAATGCTTGGTCAATGTACAGTAGCGAACAAAAATTCTTTATGATCAAAGATTAAGATAAATGTTCAATGACCCTTTTCCGCTCGACATATGAACTCATTGTAAATTCGATTATTTTTATTCATAAAGAAGGGTTGTCCAGATATAATACCGTAAGAAATTTCCATATGAAGTTAAATTCCACGTAGGAAAAGTCTAGTTTGTTTTTCGGGTTACAGACTAACCATAAACGAATTTTCTTTCGCTACTGTACATCATGTGAAATAGCATATCTTTCTGAACTTCACTTATGAAATGTACAGGAGTGAAATTAATTTTTGCAATTTAATAGATATTCACAGAAATCTGAAATGCTAATAATTTGCACATCTTACTCAAATATGCTAGAGAATAGATTGCCGGGATTCATTGAGATATTTTTAACAAAGACTATAATACTGAAACATAAATTCAACCTCAGTTGAAAACTCCACCTTTGGTTGAGAAATAACTGAAAATGCCCTTCTAGGATCCGTTGCCAGGATTGACAAGTGCTAAATATCTTTTTCTCCTTTCATGGGAAAAAAATGACGCTCCGAGGACGCTGTAGAACCTCTTCCTCGATTGCTGCCGGTCCACTGCTGGCGTAACGTAATCCAGCAGTGGGGCTGTCTACAGCAGGTTTTGAAGCGTGATTGGCGCTGTCAGCAATGATTAAAGATTTGAGACTGAGTGACATTATCTTATGCGAAGAGAGTTAATAGGAAGATTATTGGAAGATATATTTGTCCTGTTCAGAGAAGTGAAATACGTAATGAGGAGATTTGTCTATTTGTTAGCGGTTTGTTCCACCAGGTATACATGTGCTGCGCAATCTTTCAATTAGTTTTGTCCCATTCATTTCAGAACAATCCATACTGTATGCAATGGTAACATTTTACAGTCTTCACTAATTATCATTCACTTCGATACGTCAATGATTTTTGACCACGAATGTAGCGCTGATTTCCAGCATTCAACTTAGCGAACAAGGAGGTAAACTCATTTTGATTGAATTGAATTAGATTAGAAAAGAAAGGATCGGCATTCAAATTCCATCTCGTGGTCACACCCCTTTTTCTCCCCGCAGGCTTTAATTCACAAGCTACTCCGACGTAGATCTTTCGTGTTTCGTCGTTGTGGAAGCGTCTACTATTTAATGTGCACTCGCATGGGATGCTGCCCATTAGCAAAGTGCTTATAATCGCTCAGGTGCATACAGCTTAGTACAGAATGCAGGTGCAGGATTGGTAGTGTACATTATACAGTATGTCCAAGATTATGTGCGTTAAATGTTTGAGAGAATCAACACTGTTTCGCGGAAAAATAGTACGTATTGATAAATGACATGTGGAAACACTAAATATTGAGGCGTTCATGGAGCAGCATCGTCCAGCTAATTGAATTACGCTGATCAGAGCGCGGTTCACGCTCTGATCAGCGGAATTGTTGTTATCTGGTACGGACAGCGAAATAATATACCCCACACTAGGAGCTAGCTGGTCTTGGCGTGACAATATACCCTACACTCGGAGCTACCTGGTCTTGGCGTGACAATATACCCTAAACTCGGAGCTAGCTGGTCTTGGCGTAATAATATACCTTACACTAGGAGCTAGCTGGTATTGGCGTGACAATATACCCTACAGTAGGAGCTAGCTGGTATTGGCATGACAATATACTCTACGCTAGGAGCTAGCTGGTATTGGCGTGACTATATACCCTACACTAGGAGCTAGCTGGTTTTTGCGTTTTGACGTCTTCTCGAATGCATCTGTAACCCTCAAAATTGTCTGGATTTGTTCAGCTGTGTTTGTGTCATTGCGCATGGAGCAACACAATGTAAAAATACCACATCGGAGTGATATTCAACCTAACATTAAAGATGTTAGGGGAGACAATGTTATGAGGCTCACAAATTTCTTTTTTTTTTTTAGCAAATGAAGGCATGAAGTCAAACCTCTTTATGCCATGGCAACAACATAGGGAGTTGATAACATTTGATTATACTGACGATTCATTCAGAATTGTAAAATACGCCATTGTTCGGAGATATAAATGTTAACCAATCGGTTGATTTATAACAAGTTTGATGAGTAATAATGAACCGACATTGAAGCCAAATTTGAATACGAAATAATTATATTGAAAAAAATGCAACTTTGCAACGAGCACTCTGAAATCTAAGTTTCAAAACACAAAATTCACTATTTGAGTTAGTCCCCGTTGAATTGAGAATATCTTCATTCAGCTGCTTTGGCGCATTATAGTTACGAGAGTACCTCCATGTATGGACGAACGCTCCTATTGGTCATGCTATCACGACTCCTAATGAGGCACGACGTACCATCTGAGAGCTGAGAGGGCCACGAAGTGAGGTGAATTACAGCGAGGAACAGGAGTAGATTGAAGGTAGAGTGTTGATGTCACTCTTGATGATCTGTCGAATCGGGCATGAAGTAAATAGCTAAAAGCTTTTAGAATACGACTTTTATGGTCAATGAAATGCAACGCGAGAATTAAAGTTCTGATCAGCTTGTTGAATCTTGAATTTCGCAGAGAGCTAGTGCTCTAAGTGTCTTTTTAAATGAGTATGTCAACTCCCACGTGGAAGCGCGTCCCACAATGCCCTGTCAGGGCTATTTATTGGCACTGGTATCAGTGTACCAACATTATTTTCTGACTTAATCAGCTATTTCGTTGATGACCAAAATGTCCATAGCATGTTGTGTATCAAATCCCTCCTGTTAACCTGTAGCGCGAGTGGAGCACAATACCCTTTTTTTTTAACCTGTGGCACGAGGGGAGCCAAAAAAACCTCCTTTCAAACTGTGGCACGAGTGGAGCACAACACCTCTCCGGTTAACCTGTGGCACGAGTGGAGCACAACACCCCTCCTGTTAACCTGTGGCACGAGTGGAGTACAACACCCCTCCTGTTAACCTGTGGTACGAGTGGAGCACAACACTTCTCCTGTTAACCTGTGGCACGAGTAGAGCACAACACCCTTCCTGTTAACCTGTGGCACTAGTGGAGCACAACACCGATATTCCAATAATGAACTGTATTTCGCATTGAGATCACAAATCTTATGACAATTTTGACTAAAGGCCCAGCATCCTGCTATTTGGTTGTATACTAGTGAGCTCTTGGAGGAAGTTCAGTGTTTTAAGTATCTGGGCTCCCATGTGGAGAAAACTGAACTAGTGGAAACTGAACTGAAGGCGCGAGTGAAGGAGGTATGTAAAGTGTTGGGTGCACTATTGAGTGAAATGAGCTGTAGGAGGTTGGGGATGGAAGCAAAGAGATGGCTGTATGAGGGTGTTGTTGTCCCAACTGTACTCTACGGAGCTGAGGCTTGGGGGGTGAGAGCAGAGGAGAGAAAAGGTTGAATGTTTTCGAGATGAAGTGTTTGAGGAGCATGACTGGAGTTACGCTGAGAGACCGGATCACCAACGACGTGGTTCGAATCAGAACAGGGATGGTGGAGAAGTTGGAGAACAGAGTGGATTCGCGTGTACTGAGATGATTCGGGCACATGGAGAGGATGGATGAAGGGAGATTGGTGAAAATGGTGATGAATGCGGAGGCGAGTGGTCGCAGGCTTAGAGGTAAGGCCAAGTTCGGGTGGATGGATGGTCTGAAGCAGGCGTTGGGAAGGAGAGACATGAACATGGAGGTGGCGAGAGAGCGTGCAATGAACAGGCGTGAGTGGAAAATGGTTGTGAATGGTTGATTTTGATGCTTTTCTGATGTGCTTTCCCGTCCTTGGCATCCCGCTGTTGGGATGGTCGTGGGGGGGGGGGGCGCCAATTATGACGCGGCGAGGGTAAACCAGTGAAAACTGTCGTGCCCTGCTGCTGACGACGAATCCTCGGACTGCACTCGTGACCCAGAGTGTAGTTGAGGGGCTACCGGCGGACTCTTTAGCACTAAAGGGCTAAGTTGTGTGAGTGTGAGCGTATGAGGGTGTGAGGTGCGCTTTGCCGTCAGTCACCCCCCTTTCTGGGGGATGCTGCCTAGTGTCTGTATCTGTATCTGTACCATCACATAATTCGATTGATCAGGAACGTTGGTTTGGTGAGAACGAATATATATGTTAGTATATACAAGGATATCGATGTACGTATATTTTTGGATGTGCTTGCTCGTGTGTATTCGTTAATTTTTAGGAATTATTACCAGCGTGTAAGGATTTCCATGTGTATACATGTGCTGATGTTGTGTATGTACCCTTGAATATGCATGCTTGTGCGTTAGGTATTTTTCAGGTAAATATATTAGTTTAGTCATCATCATCGTGTAGCACCTTCTTCCTCATGATAGTTTTCGACGGTAAATTATAGACGTTTTTTCTCCAATTTCGAATAATTAACATTGATCACAACATAATTGTACAAGCTTTTACCAGAACATCAATTTCAATTCATAGGTAATCAATCTTCCCAATGATCCCGCTGAGTTCATTCTGTTGCTACCGATACATCTTCAAGTCCCATTAAAATTCTTATTTAGTGTACAGACCAGCTTCGATGCTGTCCTATTTTGTTGTTTACGCATTTCATTGCTGCCGATGGTATGAGTAAATAAACCAGCGCCGATTTGTATATAGTCGTTGCATTATATTCTTTAGATCACTCTGCTTTTGAGCTTTGCCGATGTAGGACTTGATTCTAATAAACTGACGCAGGTAATAAACCAGTCCTCATACTTTCAACAGTGGATTATCCTTCCATATTTATGTTGTTTGGAAGCATGGTTTTCTGCCTCTGCAAGTGAATTCTACGTAAAATTTAAATGTCGATATCATATTAACTACCAATACAAATTAGTACTTCTTAGATATTCATGTTCGTAAAATAAAATCTTTCTCGAGCTTCCAAATTTTTTGATGTTTCAAAACCCTTTACTAGGAAGATAATAAAAACGTTGTATTACAGTTAAAAAGACTCGTGCAATTCAGCACATTTTATTTTAAATGGCTATCACAATCCCCTTTCAGTATTCAAAAGCTTACTTATGCCTAGAATCGTCATTGTTGTATACGTGACTGGATGTTCATTGTCAGGTCTAGGTGTTATGCAGGTGCCTTTCTTTAGGTGGCAGAGATAGTTTAGAAGAGTATCGGTTGCCATGTATGTTCATGCTGACCCTGCCACGTATGTTAACGAAATCAAATTTTTTCAAACTTTCTGTATTGTCTGTGCTTCAAAAATAGGTAGACATATGTGAGGTCAATATGAATATTTAAACACAAACAATGAGTCCAAAATTGTCGTGTAACTAAACCATTTCGAATTCAATTTCAGATGCATGCGTTCACAGACCAATGAATACACACATTCTTCGGTTCAGCACCTGAGGTTTGAGGTAACGTAGTGCTTCCTGTTAATTGTTTGATCCACATCTCAACCTTATGGTGACACCCAGCCGTCAATATTGATCCGATGCCAACAAATTGAGCGTAAAAAATATAAGATGAACTTGTGGTTCAGTATTTTGTTATTGGGTGGACCGCAATATGATCTAATGGGCTGCAGTAAATTCGATTTCAATTTCGGTTCATTTCGAGAATATCTTCTGCTGGTGCCGAGCTACTGAAGCTACAATGCAGTTAAAAAATGCCATTTATGAAAACAGATAAAAAAATAACTAACAAAATATCATTTCTCTGCTACATAATAATTCTGCTCAATTATTACCGAGTATTAGAATATTGTAATTGTTGTTATTGTCGCAGCTTATTCAGAAAGTAGTTCATTATATACGTAATTTGAATTGAAATTGTTCAACACTGTCATTAGGATGAAAAACAGGATATGTATGTCATATGTACCGGTTTCATGCCTATATTTTTCGATATATGATTTACCAAAAAAAATATCCAATCATTGGGGTGGATGTGATTATAGTGTTTCCCGATTCTTCTGCAGCTACCGTTCCGTTATAATGGAAATAATTATTGTATTATGTCGTTTTTCTGATTAATGTATTTTATATTTTCTTCGAACTTGTCCTGCTACGAATGTGTTTAATTTTTATTTATTTTTGTTTCCTTTACATATATTTCCGTAACATTTGTAAATGTTTATTGATGGTCTTCTATTTTCACTTCCTTGTTGCGTCTGATCTTCACCATACGACACTGCATAAATTATCGAATTTGATTTCGATCAACTTCTGAAGGCCAACCTAATACATTCCTTTGAGCCACCGACGCACGAAGATCATACGTATAGGAGTCATGAGCCACCGGTGCACGAAGATAATGGCGTATAGGCGTCATGAGCCACCTGCGCACGAAGATCATGCGTATAGGAGTCACGAGCCACCGACGCACGAAGATCATGCGCATAGGAGTCATGAGCTCCCAGCGCACGAAGATAATGCGTATAGGAGTCATGAGCCACCGGCGCACGAAGATCATGCGTATAGGAGTCATAAGCCACCGGCGCACGAAGATAATGCGTATAGGCGTCATGAGCCCCCGGCACACAAAGATAATGCGTATAGGCGTCATGAGCCACGCGCGCACGAAGATCATGCGTATAGGCGTCATGAGCCACCGGCGCACGAAGATCATGCGTATAGGCGTCATGAGCCACCGGCGGACGAAGATAATGTGTATAGGCGTCATGAGCCACCTGCGCACGAAGATCATGCGTAAAGGCGTCATGAGCCACCAGCGCACGAAGATAATGCGTATAGGCGTCATGAGCCACCAGCGCACGAAGATAATGCGTTTAGGCGACATGAGCCACCGGCGCACGAAGATAATGTGTATAGGCGTCATGAGCCCCCGGCGCACGAAGATAATGCGTATAGGCGTCATGAGCCACCGGCGCACGAAGATAATGCGTGTAGGCGTCATGAGCCACCGGCGCACGGAGATCATGCGTATAGACGTCATGAGCCCCGGGCGCACGAAGATCATGCGTAAAGGCGTTATGAGCCACCGGCGCACGTAGATAATGCGTATAAGCGTCATGAGCCACCGGCGCACGAAGATCATGCGTATAGGCATCCAATGATTCTAATCGAGTCATTGTGTTGTGCATGTTGGATTGAGTCTTTAATGTAAACGGAAAGGACTTTGTACCATTGAAAACTTGTGCTGGATTGTTTGTTGTCAGTCGTTACTCATCGGGAACGAGGGATTTTCTGGTTAGGTATTCATCTAGCCAGAGAGAGCTATATCGATGATCTGTACCTGAGTCGTCAAGATCACACACTTCATCTCAAAATAAATTAGGATACCGCATTTTAATCTGGGATATGGAGTTTCTCACCTTCGGCTAGCTACATGGCCCAAGAACACAGGCAGAAGACTGTGTTTTTGGCCATGAGAACCTTTCTAGCTAGAGGTAAAAGGACAATGTTGACTCTTTGGGAACAACAAATCCAACCAGTCATTGACTATTGCTCCCCTCTCTGAATTCGACACAAGCAGAAAGATTTGAATAGACTTGAAGCAGTGCAAAGAAGCTTCACCTCTTACATTAGGGAGGTTAGGGATGTGGACTACTATGACAGATTAAACGCATTGAGGCGTTTCAAAGACGTTTTTGAAAGATTCATGGTCATAAATATTCGGAAAACACTGGAAGGCTACACTGTCAATGTAAACGGAAAAATTGTAACGAAAGTGACCATGAGAAACCAGGCAAGAATTGGCAGAATGTGTTGCTTCAAAGTGCCAAAACTGATGGGGGACAAAGCGAAGCAACCAGTTGTATTCGACAGCTTCACGTGCCGGGCACCCCGGTTATTCAATCGAATGCTATTGGAAATACGTGAGATCAAACGGGTGCCACAACTGTCAGCTACAGCAAACATTTTGAGGTTCAAGAGTCAACTGGATAAATACCTCAGTTGTGTTCCAGATCGACCGTAAATTAATGGATACCCTCACTGTCGGGACAACTCCCTGCTTAACCGCGACGCCAAGCCAGGATCCGACTGGCGAAGGTGGCTACAACATGCAAATGCTGTTGCCGCAGTACAAGTGGAGAGTGCCCCACGGATGCGGGATAGGTGGCAGCCACTCTGTGACCTGCTGTGAACAGCAAAGAAACTCCAAGTATACATAGCCAATTTCGCTGGTGACGGCCGTGAGAGTGGATGTTTTAGCATCACAAACACAAAAAGCTGACGAAGGAGTAGAAAAATGGCTTGTAACCATTTAAGTACTCTTTTCTGTAATGAAAATTAACCAGTGAATACACATGCAGTCTGAAACCCTTCATATTTATTTTGAAGTAGACTGCACTATTCATTACAAAAATAGTAGTCTATCGTGCTGTTGTATATTTTTTTGTAATCAACAACACTGGAGAAAAGTGAATAATAATTTGGTACGTTCATGTTTTGTATCAAAATAGAACAATGCAATGTGAAGCATTTGATTCTTTGTTACTCGTTGCAAATGTTTTTGGTTGTAAATACTACGTGATAGATTGTAGGATTTCTCCTTACATTTTTCAACCAAATTAATCGGAGAATTCCACCATCAGAATATTTCTTAGATAACAAAAATGAACTCTTTCTTTCTAACAGGCAGGGCAAATATTCTTTGCACAACCCGCAAAAATACATCAAAGAAGAGGTAGAACGAGCTTCGCAGTTCACTAAGATTACACCAACAAATATGTGTTCTGCGATCTCATATTGATTCGCTCAATGTTGCTGTTACACCACACCACCTGCAAGGTACGACCCAATGACTTATAAGTAATCGGTATTACTTTTTAATTTTGATGGGAGAGGTATTCTGAGTCTCTTTTGTAAGGTAACTGGATTGAATGATTCTTGTCATATTAGTGGTTGAACATTGTAAGTTACCAAGTTACAATTTCTCAGAAGAGAGTTGAACAAATATATCAGAAGACAGTTCACGATACCTGTCTTGGTTTTTATGTACAAGATCTCTCTCGAGCTTGATTGGAATGTCCAATGTACCAGAAAGAAAATTGTTTTCCTCGGGTTTACACATTTAAGATGTTGCATTCAATTACTTTTGTAGTTATTTTATTCATTTATTGAGTCATAATTGATGCAATACAAAATAATCCCTTACACCAAAATGTATTAGCGACTGCTAATATGTATGATTACATTACTACAATTGTTAAAATTCAAAAATAGTCAAGTATCTATGACTTTTTTAGGTTCTCAACTTACTTCTTTGAGATATGTTTGGCCAGTCATGTATAATTTAAGGGAGCCCAGCGTTCGCGCAAAAATTGTTCCCGCACACGCGCACTATCGCCGCTTCACTTCACCTCACTGTCATGGCCGGACACTGTCATAACCGCTAAAAATCTTTCATCCCACGTGCTTTCTACCTAACGATGATTCAGCCCACACGCATTTTCCACCACTTCAAAATCTGCCACTGTCATATCTGCCACTGTCATTACACCGAAACAGGCGTACCAACCTAACAGTTATCACTTTAATTAAACTTCAATAAAAAACGCTAAAAAACGGCATTACGTACCCTACAAAAATACGTATGTTTGCCCCGCGGGTTTGAAACACGTACCCTAGGTTAGGTTAGGTTGGGCAGGAAAAGTTTCATTAAAGTGATAACCGGTAAAATGGTACGACTGGTGGCTGATTCTGACGTGGGCTGAAACAGATTTTCGCCAGAATGTCAC
>SDVV010040709.1:0-10509 GCA_016164225.1 Gammarus roeselii | reverse complement strand
ATATATTAGTCAAATCTCTTCGGGGAGCAGATTTTTTTCTGGTCGGTAACTAAGTGTTCGTTCACTAGATACGGCATGTATCAGCCTCCAGTTCTTTCTTCCTTCAAGGCAAGTTATTCCTGCAAGCAAATTGGATCAGGTGGGAATTGGATCAATGACAGGGTCGATCAAGAGGCAAGCGAGGAGAATATAGCCTGCCAGAGTATTGGTTATTTGAAACGTTTTTTTGCCGGAGGGGCCTATTAACCGTATATTGTTATAGGAACCTAAACACCATATATCTTTGAAGGAGCCTATCAATATAATATTGTTGAAGATATCTGTTAACTGTATTTTGCTGAAGGAACCTGTTAACCGTATATTGTTGATGAAGCCAATCAATTGTATATTGTTGAGCGAGACTTTCAACCTTATTTACTTGAAGAACTTGTTAATTGTTTATTGTTGAACGAATCTCTTATTCGTACATTGTTAAAGATATCAGCTATCCATTAATCCAAAGGGCCTTAAAAATAAACCGCGACATAAATGGGGCATCATAACGAATTTATTCACACCCCTTTGAATATATTAACCCCACAGATGAACACTTATGATAAAATACAGCAGGTCATACAGCACTCGCAGATTTTTACTTCAATTCCGCGTCCTGGTATATAGTTCAACGGTGCGCTTCAAAATCACGGACTGAGGCCCCCGCGCAATAACTGGTCGATCAGGGCCGCTCAGAGCCCATGTGTTGGATGTTGTTGTTGTTGTTGTTCCATCCATGTTTCACCGGAGCCTCAAAGCGAAGTCACTGTAGGCTCCCCCGTAGGGAGTGACCCATGTGTTGGATGTGGACTCACCGCCTCTGCCCTGTGGCGTCAGGGCTATCGCTCGTAATTCGCCACATAGTGGTATTATTTATTTATTTATTATTTGCTTCCATTTTCCACCGGAGTTCCAACGCGAACTTAATGCAGACTCCCCCGCAGGGCGGTGCCACATAGTGGTGAGCCAGACGGTTAGTAAGATCGACAATCCTGGTGCTATTATTGGCCCGTCTCAAATCACTCGGCACACAAACGCCACCCACCCTAGGAGCAGTGAAGATGATAACTCAAGTTAATTTTCCCAAAACGTATTTAGCCTAAGGACACAAAAAATTCTTTGTTGGCACATCACTATCATTTTATTACACCTTGAAACCAGTTTGACTTACCTTTTGCAAGGTCTGCCTGGCCCGCTGAATGGCCCTTCTCCAAAGCCCACCTGGCCCGCTCGACCGTCTAGCGTCAACTTTTGTGTTGTTCTGCACAGTCTTGCTCCCTTTCCAGTGCCCTTGGCTCTAGCTACTAGTCGCCTCTCGGGTTGAATCGACTAATCAGCTGCAGGTACTCTCGACGTCAGATGGTCATTGGCTTTGACCATCTGACGTCATGGCCAGACGTTCAAATACCACGCCCCCTCCCCAGCGACTCGAAACTGTGACAAGAACTACTACCGAAAAAATTGTAATACCTTACAATGTTGTGGTACATGGGAAGCTGTTTGATGCGACTATGCACCATTTATGTCAAATATGCCAGTATAGAAGCCCAAAATAAGTCGAATAAGCTACTAAAGGCGCAAAATCTTTCGCATTAAGGTACGGAACATTTTTACTCTGTCGAGGCCATTGGGCATCGGATGGAGAAATTTAGTAACAAACAACACTAATAATGCTAAAGAAAATTCGTTAACTTTCGTTATTGCATTTACGAAACCCAATCCATTTAGGAATTGCATAATACCATTCACTTTTTGGGACGTAGTCTCATTTCTTTCCACCTCATAGCTGGCAGTTCGACTTAGTTTGGAAATCCCCAGCACGAACACTTTTTTTCCTGTCCGCCGTGACTATGTAAATTTATCTAGAAGGCAGCAGGGGTCCAACAACTTTTTCAATATCGCTTTAAATCTAAAGATCGGATTTGAGGGCCAATCTTTGAGAAACGTTGGTTGTGTTTGGTTGGGGAAGTGTGGATGCGAGAGGATCATCGAGATCATAGGGATCCCTGAGGCTTCAAGGGTTTAAGGATATACGTTCAGGATTTTCTCCTCCTACGGATAAGTTTTATGTCTCTTTCAATGTGTTTCAGGAGATGACTCGATAAATGTTGATCAATATCACTGATCTGAGGATGAAATGATGAATATAATTGGATTTAAAAATTGGAGTCGCATATTTCAAATATTGCTCAGGTCGATTTTGAAATCTTTCTCTGTGTGACTTCAGTTTCCATCTGCCAGATAGTTAAGTCACGATCAAGCGGCTGGCAGCAACATAACTGGCAAGAGTATAATCACAGCTGTTACGAAAGAAATTTAAACAAATCGCTTTACATGTACTTTATTACATAAATGATTGAAAACCGACACCAATTAAAAATGTTTTGAATCTGGTGTTTGTAAATCGTTAAAGTATCGGAAATACATCTACATAAATAAAATGGCACTATCAGTCCATAACGGGATCAAAATTAGACTAAATGCTTACGTATTGAGAATGATCGGGATTTTTTTTCCGCAAACTTGACTTTCCCTAAATTTATCTTCTTCATTGCTGAAATAAATGAACAAATGTACATCAAACACCGTCTAATAAGGAATGAAATCAATTCATTGATCAGAGGAATGAAGTGGAGGAAGCAAAGATAGACTTTGACCCTGCACGGTGGCTGGTGTGTTTACTACATGTACCGAAGAAAAGAAAAATACCCAAAATGAGCACAATATTTCGTGAAAAAAGCCCATGAACATGCGAGTATTAGAAAAGAAAGAACTTATTAAAAAAAGAAACTCTAACAGGGGTAGAAAATATCGTTTACATTAATAAGGTAATAAAAATTCACATGACCTAGTGGAATCAAAGCTATCAAGTTGTTTTCTCAACTGGTGTGAAGAAGTGAGAATAGCACAATAAACCAACTATTTCTGTCGCATTACGATCAAATGATCAATGCATTGCGTGGTGGATCAAACGTCGAAGGGATTTATCTAGAAGGTTTTACATGGCATTTGACAAATTAGATTGCCGTATTCCGTTATTAAAACTACATTGCGCTGGGATCCGTGGAAATGCATATAAAGGAATCACAACATTTCTTTAATGAAGAATGAAGTGTGGCAGTCCCAACTTCGGACTGCCTCTGCACCAATGGATGTCCTAAGCGGGGTTCCCAATGGCTCTGTGCTTGATTTTTTGATTTTTTTAATAATGGAAAATAGTCTTAGCAAGAACTGTACTAATACATCGGACTCCTCCTTTGTAGACGACACGGGAGTCCTAGGCATAGTGGATAACTTGAGAGATGTGGAAAAAGTTCCAAGCTGACCTGAAAAAAATCTTCAAGTGGGCTGGCGAAAACAACACGCAATGCAACGAACCTATGATGCGAATATTAAGATATGGAAGCATACTGACCTATAAACAAAGTCTTTATATTATTTAAGCAATAACGTGACTATTAATGGAAAAGAACTGCTGCGTGATTCAGGCGTAGCAGAAGACAGTGTGTTCTTGGGCAATGAGAACCTGTCTATCAAGATATAAATAAACAAGGTTGACTCTTGGAAATAACTACTTCAATCAGTTATAGACTTTTGTTCCCCTTTCTGGGTCCCACGTGAACGTAAAGATCTAGAAAGACTGGAAGCAGTTCATGGGAGGTGCCCCTCAAAATTTACAGAGCAAAAAAATGTGATGTATTATGACGTATTGAAAGCCTTGAGGCTAGACACAATTTAAAAATGTTTTTAAGGATTTCTGAACATAAACATATAGAAATTTCCATGAGGCTACTCAGCTAAAGTAAATTAAAGAATAACTGGAAGTCGATGAGAAATCAGGCAAGGATTGGCAGAATGTTCCACTTCGAAGGGTCAAATTCGTCGGCGGCAATACGATGAAAACGGTGGCACGGAGCAGTTTCAAGTGTCGGGCTCCCCAATAATTTGATCGAAAGACACTGGAAATCATGAAATCAAAAGTCCGTCGCAATCGCCAGGCACAACAAACAACTCAAGGTCAAAAAGTCGATTGGAAAAGTGCCTCATCTTGGATCCTAATCAACTTCCAACCAGTGTGGGAACTACCGTCAACTAACGCAACGTGAATCCGGAATCCGAATGTAACAGCAACGGGCAAATGCTGATGCCACATCATGAGTATGGAGTGATCCCACTGGTGTGGGTCAGGGCGCTGTGACCCATCTTACACCAAAGAACTCTCAAGTAACAAGTAGGTATAGAATATTAAAACCAGACTGTTCGTGGGGGTCAACCAAAGTAGATGGGGTACAGGTATGATTGACTCGGTGATCATAGATAGGAGTAGAAAAAAAACTCAAATTAATTTGTTATAACGTATAATACATTGATAGACCTGTTGCAGGGATTCGAAGGGAACATAGCTTTAAACAAATTCATCTTCTGTCTGCAGGCAAACTTGATTTGTTTGTAATGAACAGGGATAAACCAAAGCTGTATCAGTATCGATAACTCATGCGACAGCATGCTCTAGAGTTGCATGTCAGCACGCGCCTGCATCAGCCATGTATGCTGAGCAGCGGTGACCTAATGCATCAGAGTTTAGTCCGGTTACAGTGCAACGAATACGTTATAGAGTGCTACATCGAATACGTTATAGAGTGAGACAACGCTACGAATACGTTATAGAGTGAGTCATCGAATACGTTATAGAGTGAGACAACGCTACGAATAAGTTATAGAGTGAGTCATCGAATACGTTATAGAGTGAGACAACGCTACGAATAAGTTATAGAGAGTTATAGAGTGAGTCATCGAATACGTTATAGAGTGAGACAACGCTACGAATAAGTTATAGAGAGAGTCATCGAATACGTTATAGAGTGAGACAACGCTACGAATACGTTATAGAGTGAGTCATCGAATACGTTATAGAGTGAGACAACGCTACGAATACGTTATAGAGTGAGTCCTCGAATACGTTATAGAGTGAGACAACGCTACGAATACGTTATAGAGTGAGTCATCGAATACGTTATAGAGTGAGACAACGCTACGAATAAGTTATAGAGTGAGTCATCGAATACGTTATAGAGTGAGACAACGCTACGAATACGTTATAGAGTGAGTCATCGAATACGTTATAGAGTGAGACATTGTACAGGGGGACGAACTGAAACCCCTGCTCGCTAGTCTAGAAGGTTGCGCAGGGAACCACTTCAATACCCATAGTACAAAAGGGCAATGAAGATAATTTAATGTTGGGACGAGAACTTATCAAAGATATGCGAGACAATGAAACAAATGTCAGACAATCGGAAAGAACCTTTCGGGAAGGAAAAAGAAGGTCGACACTGAAAAAGAGTCTAGATAAATGAAAACCAATTTATTGAATGGAAGAGCAATTAAGAATTGCACAGGACTCGATAATTGAAAGTAAATAGATTGATGCTACACAAAAAGCTTCCCCATACTTCACTAGAAACTCAATCAATAAAGGCGAGACAGTCTGTAGGATCTGTACATGACTGTTGGAAAACAGTGTGGGGGTAACAAATATTGCAGGAGATAACATTGACGTCTATGCGACAGCTAGCCGCCTAAATATTAATTGTGGTTTTAGTTCGCAAGTCGCCTCGAATGCTGGCAACTCAGCTCATTGACAGGGAGCCTCTCCCCAAAGTGTTCGGTATCCGCCTCTCCTGTTGTTGCCAGGACGACAGCACAAGTGCGGAGCTGGTGCAGTTGCTTGGGAAAAAAAATAATTCACTCAGAGATAAGATAGGATATTGAGGCGCCTTTCCACAGGATGCCGCAAACTCTTCACACGACATTCCACTTCACTGAACGACGTTCCACTTCACTGAACGACGTTCCACTTCACTGAACGACGTTCCACTTTACTGAATAGCGATACCAAAATACGATACGTTCGTCTTTAATGGAAAAAACTGGCCAGCCTGGACGTGTGGAGACAAGAATCATCTCAAAAGCGTCATTCTGACAAATACTTAAAGCGTGATTCAGACGGACAATTAAAGCGGGATTGTGACGGACAATATAAAGTGTCATTCTGACGGACAATTAAAGCTTCATTCTAACAGACAATTAGAGCGTCATTCTGACGGAAAATTAAAGCGTCATTCGGACGGACAATTAAAGCATCATTCTGACGGACAATTAGAGCGTCATTCTGACGGACAATTAAAGCGTCATTCTGACGGACAATTAAAGCGTCATTCTGACGGACAATTAAAGCGTCATTCTGACGGACAATTAAAGCGTCATTCTGACGGACAATTAAAGCGTCATTCTGACGGACAATTAAAGCGTCATTCTGACGGATAATTAGAGCGTCATTCTGACGGACAATTGAAGCGTCATTCTGACGGACAATTAAAGAGTCATTCTGACGGACAATTAAAGGGTCATTCTGACGGACAATAAGAGCGTCGTTCTGACGGACAATTAAATAGTCATTCTGACGGACAATTATAAAGTCATTCTGACGGAAAATTGAACCGTCATTCTGACGGACAATGAAAGCGTCATGCTGACGGACAAGTGAAGCGTCATTCTGACGGACAATTAAAGAATCATTCTGACGGAAAATTAAAGAGACATTCTGACGGACAATTAAAGCGTCATTCTGACGGACAATTAAAGCGTCATTCTAACGGAAAATTAAAGGGTCATTGTGACGGACAATTAGAGCGTCATTCTGACGGACAATTGAAGAGTCATTCTGACGGACAATTAAAGAGTCATTCTGACGGACAATTAAAGAGTCATTCTGACTGACAATGAAAGCGTCATTCTGACGGACATAGTCATTGTTTATCGTTTATTATAGAGGGTTTCTTTCTACCTCGGCAACCGAACTTGAGAAGAATAAATTTTCGGGTAAGGATATGCAAGTTTCACTCTGCCTATAGACGCAGCCCGCGTCATTTCAACTAGTCAGATATTGTTAAGATCTGCATGAGCAAAATGCCCCAAGGCGTAGCATGCCAGTAAGAAAAACTTAGCATTAATTAGATGGAAAAGTTACAAAAGAAATCTTCAGTGAATTACACACTCAATATTATAGCGTACTGAGAGATTTCACCGACAGTAGTAGATAAGCCAACCAATATCAAAATGGATCGTTTTATAAGTTAAATTCGTTCCAAATATATCGGTCGGGTAACAAAATTCGTTCACCTTTAATAGGAAGATGGAAGCCTCCCAATATCCTTTGCCAATTTCTGGGTAATCGGTGGACGCAGTTTACATACTGTTATTCGAGTCATCATCGATTCAAAAGTTCATCTTGAAACACCAAAGGGTGGTCTAAATTTCAACGCAGATTTGTTGTGAGTTTCACTACCACCGAAGCCTCAACGTGAGTCATAATAAGCTTCCCCGCAGAGTGTCGAAACTTCCTTCTCAAATAGCATCCAAAAAATATGGTTTTCGCGTCATTCAGGGTAGATTTTAAATCTTCTGAAATGTTAATAAAAGAGACGCTATTTCTTAGACGGTCAACAAAACAAATCAAATAATATTTTACCCTGGCACGCTGCGCGGAAACAGTTGGGTTATAGATGTGACTACGAGGGTCCTCCTCCAAAGGAGTGTGTCGCCAACCATAGTGCTCCCTTCAGGGAGCACAAAGCAGGGTTCTGTGTTGCATGGTAGACGACAGACGGACTGACATAGACTCTCTGAAATAATAATCAGCAGGGATGAAAAATTCCATCAAAATTAAAAGCTTTTATCGACCCTAAGATCGGTGTGGGAACCGTTATTCAATGATCCGATGTTCTATAGGCTGCTGGGTTGATTAGCCTCAATAGTAGCCAAACTGCAAAACCCTGATAAAAGTTTAGATTGCTTTATTATCGGCCCACCTTTGCACGGCAGCGAAAAACAAAATCAGATTACGTAGTAAGATTAACTAATATGTTACATAATTTTTCGTCAGAACATAAACATACTTTTCAGATTGGCAAATTTCATTTTGCAGCAACGTATAGAGGAGGAGTGTAGCAATAGAAATCCCGATAATGTAGAATTGCTTTACAAGTATTACATATTTCTGCTTTCCAGACTAATCAGCAACCAACTTCCTCCTGCAACTGTGTGCATAGGCAGGTGGTCCAATATTCATCCTATATTTAGAAGTGGAAAACTGGGCAGTACAGGCATTGTGTTGTATTAGCCTTGATGTGTTATTCTAGTCACTGCACACCCCTGTACAAGCTTTGCGTGTAACTCTAACCACATCCCTGCATAAGCCCAGCCTGTAACTCAGGCCACAGCCCGGCCTGTAACTCAGGCAACAGCCCGGCCTGTAACTCAGGCCACAGCCCGGCCTGTAACTCAGGCCACAGCCCGGCCTGTAACTCAGGCCACAACCCGGAATGTAACTCAGGCCACAGCCCGGAATGTAACTCAGGTCACAGCCTGGCCTGTAACTCAGGCCACAGCCCGGAATGTAACTCAGGCCACATCCCGAAATGTAACTCAGGCCTCAGCCCGGAATGTAACTCAGGCAACAACCCGGAATATAACTCAGGCCTCAGCACGTAATGTAACTCAGGCCACAGCACGGAATGTAACTCAGGCCACAGCCCGGAATATAACTCAGGCCGCAACCCGGATTGTAACTCAGGTCACAGCCCGGAATGTAACTCAGACCACAGCCCGGATTGTAACTCAGGTCACAGCCCGGATTGTAACTCAGGTCAAATCCCGGAATGTAACTCGGACCGCAGACCAGCCTGTAACTCAGGTCACAGACCGGCCGGTAACTCAGGCCACAGATCAGCCTGTAACTCAGGCCAGAGACCGGCCTGTAACTCAGGCCACAGTCCGGAATGTGACTCTGGCCATAGCCCGGATTTGATTTGATTTTAGCCTCATTTCCACCGGAGCCTCAACGTGAGTCATAATAGGCTACCCCGTAGGGCGCGATCGTCGTTGATTCAAGTAAGTTCGCACGGCCTCGCGTGCGAAAATATTAGTCTTGTCAAGATGAAGTCAGTACATATTTCAATTGTTGCATATTCGCGTACTAGCGCGTACGTGAGAGTAAAGAGTTAATGCGTATCTTCATAAAATGTGTTGTTATTTCTGTGCGTAATGGGGTGGAGAGACCACCTCATTTGCACAGATGTTTGAGGTTTAGACAGCTTCGTATAGTCCGGTGTGTTTCCCGAAAGCGATAAGCTTTTTACGGTAAGTTGGGTCCGTGAGTAGGCTTTGTAGGTTGCACGGTGGTCTAGGAACACTCGTCGGGCTGCCGCGAGTGCGTTGCAATCCATCAGTAAGTGTTTCACGCTGATAGCCACTTGGTGGCAACAGGGGCAAGGTGGCGTGTTTGGTCCTATGTCGACATCCATCAGGTGGTTGTGAGTTATCCACGTGTGTCCCGTGCACAAGCGGTTGATGAACACTTGGTCTTTTCTGTTGGTGAACTTTGTTTCCCATTCTCCGACTGAGGATTTGATTGAAAGCATTTTTTGTCCACTCTGTTGCTATATTTCATCCCATCTGGATGTTTTATGGGAGTTGATGATAGGGAACCAGTCCCGGTGATGTATTGCAAAAGAATTGTTCATGGTGAGTAGATGCCAGTTTAGCAAGCGAGTCCGCAAGTTCGTTTCCTCTTATTCCCGCGTGCCAGGGGATCCAGCAGAATTCCACTGCCTGACCCGTCTCGGTCATCACAAAGAGATCGTACTGCATTTTACGTAGAACTGGATGTTCATATTGCAGTGCTTCAAGCTGGATGAGGACACTCAGACTGTCTGAGAATACGACGTATTTGGAGAAGCGATGTAACTTAGGTCATAGCCCGGGATGTAACTCAGGCCACATCCCGGAATGTAACTCAGGTCACAGCCCGGAATGTAACTCAGGTCACAGCCCGGAATGTAACTCAGGTCACAGTCCGGAATGTAACTCAGGTAATAGCCCGGAATGTAACTCAGGTCACAGCCCGGAATGTAACTCAGGACACAGCCCGAAAAATAACTCGGGCAACAACCCGGCCTGTAATTCAGGCCACAGCCGGAATCAGATTGACCTCTCACTGTGAGCGCACTTTCTCCTGCAAGCTGGAACACTTACTGCTTAAAAATCCGGATGTTCTCCTCATTGTTAAAAAAAAAACCTAAGTTGGTCCCGAATTGCTGATTCAAACGTGGGGGTTTGAAGCAAAGTCAAACAATCATTCAAAATTAGGATAAGACATAAAATGGTTTGCCATTGAACACTACAGTCGTTATTTCCTGATATTTGAAGTTCATATTACCTATTACGAAGCGGTCTGGTCATCAGACACTCTCATGTTAATTATCAAAAAAATACGAAAATGAAGTGATACACCCCAGATATACCCAAGTCAACAACGGTTAGACTCAGGTATATTAAACAAAGTGTGGTCACGGAATAGAAACCACTGATTTCAGTAAATTTCAGTTACATGTATAGAATATATATAAATATTTA
>SDVV010040708.1:0-10509 GCA_016164225.1 Gammarus roeselii | reverse complement strand
CAGCCGCTAGCGGTAGGCTGTGATGGGCCTGCTAGTCCAGCCGCTAGCGGTAGGCTGTGATGGGCCTGCTAGTCCAGCCGCTAGCGGTAGGCTGTGATTGGCCTGTTAGTCCAGCCGCTAGCGGTAGGCTGTGATGGGCCTGTTAGTCCAGCCGCTAGCGGTAGGCTGTGATGGGCCTGTTAGTCCAGCCGCTAGCGTAGGCTGTGATTGGCCTGTTAGTCCAGCCGCTAGCGGTAGGCTGTGATGGGCCTCTTAGTTCAAAACCGAGCAATGGCAGTTCACAGTATAAATCGGCTTGAGGCCCGCGCTCACATCCATCAGTTCTAACTCCAGACTGATTCTGATTCAGCGACTTTCCTCGAGTTGATCCTCTTAACAAAGATCGCAGCTGGCAGAACGGTGAAAAGTCGCATAGATCACATACGAGATGTCTTTCAAATGTTATTTTGTTATTTAATACCGCAAGTATGATGTTCACCAGTAAATAAAATGTACCATCAATTAAAAAAATCAATAATACAGTTTATTAACTGAAGGAATCATGCTCGAAGTTACTATGTATGACCTCCATGAATACTTTGAAAAAAGCCATGGATTTTTTATTCAATAAATCAACAATCATTATTACCTTGCAAAATTTTATTTTGTTACAGCTTGTTTACTTAAAAACTTTCATCAAGGACTCTGAAAAAAAATCTTCCTATGCTTCAAATAGCCTATAACATCGTATTGACCAGTTATACTTTTCTTGTCCTATTTCATGCTTGTTAACTATATAAATTTCATCTTCTGGCAAACCACGGAGCCAAACAAAATTAATGGTTGTGGCAGAAAATCAAGCTTCGCTACAATATTGAAATTTGGAAAATAGTTGCTCATGGGAGCATTCTTGGAACGCATTGATGGACCTGTCTTGTTATCCCTTAAGATATCATGGCTGCTTGCTCAATACTGGAGCATGAATGATACAAGGCTGAACTTCAATGAATGCCATAGACCCGTCGGTCCTGCAGGGAATATTATGCGAGCAATTCACTGCGGACTTATTGTAATAACATTGCTTAGGAGCATCCACAATCTTGAACCTTCAATTAATCAAACAAAATTTAGTTTCCTGCGGTGAATTGATAAGGTTTGATTTCTAAGTTTATAAACGTTAGAAGGCAACAACAGAACTTTTGACCCGAGGAACAAGATCTAAGAAAAGGTTGAAGTAGAAAGTAACATTTAACGATGACGATCTAATTAATTCAAATCTGCGTCGGATGACAAAGCCAGTCACTTTCGTTCACGTTGAACCAATTCTGGCCGGTATCATTGTTTTACACTGTGCAACGAGTCGGTACTAATACCTGGCACCATTTCTACAGAGGTAGTGCTGATGCCGATCACTATTTTAACCGTAATGGTGGCAGTAGTAGACTCCAATTGTAACTCATATGCTGGAACTGATGCCGGATAAGGCTTTTGAAACGTGTTACAGCGTGCTGTAACCTCAAGCTAATGTTGTGGTGGATGGGGATGGGTGGAGGGACTGGTTACGTCCAGTTGAGTGGCATGTACTAACAATTCTACACGATTAGCACACGGTAGCAATTCCACACGATTAGAGGCCAATATTCCAGCTTACCACTGATTGTAACTCGAATGCATCATGGTGTTCTACTGCTTTGCAATTTATAAATGATTTATTGTTTGAAAAAAAAGTATTTAATGGAGAAGGGCAGCAGCAGGTCAGCGGATGCTATTCAACAACTGCGATGATGACCTGCTTGATCATGTTGAAACTGTCTTACCACGGAGCACAATTGCTTTTGAAATTCAGTGTAGCCGCATCTCTTCAAACTGGAGCGGATATTCTGTAACAGATACTTTACCACTTTGCACAGTCAGATATTATAATAGGTTGCACAGCCAGGCATTAACATAAATTGCACAGCCAGGCATTAGCATCGATTGCACAGCTAGACATTAACATATATTGCACAGCCAGGCATTACTATAGAATGCACAGCCAGGCATTAACATTGATTGCACTGCCAGATATTACTATAGATTGCACAGCCGGACATTAACATAAATTGCACAGCCAGACATTAACATAGATTGCACAGACAGGCATTATCATCGATTGCACAGCCAGGCAGTAACACAGATTGCACAGCCAGGCATTAACATAGATCGCACATCCAGGCATTGACATATATTGCACAGCCAGGCATTAACATAGATTGCACAACCAAGAATTATCATAGATTGCAGAGCCAGTATAAGCATAGATTGCACAGCCAGACATGAGCATAGATTGCACAGCCAGGCATGGACATAGATTGCACAGCCAGTATTAACAAAGATTGCACAGCCAGGCATGGACATAGATTGCACAGCCAGGCATTACCATAGATTGCACAGCCCGGCATTAACATAGATTGCACAGACAGGCAGTAACATAGATTGCACAGCCAGGCATTAACATAGATTGCACAGCCATGCATTAACATAGATTGCACAGCCATGCATTAACATAGATTGCACAGCCAGGCATTAACATAAATTGCACAGTCAGGCATAAACATAGATTGCACAGCCAGGTATTATCATAAATTGCACAGCCTGTATTAGCATAGATTGCACAGCCATGCATTAACATAGATTGCACAGCCAGGCAATAACATAAATTGCACAGCCAGGCATCAACATGGATTGCACATCAAGGCATTATCATAGATTGCACAGCCAGGCATTATCATAGATTGCGCAGCCAGGCATTAACATAGATTGCAGAGCCAGGCATTGCCATAGATTGCACAGCCAGGAATTATCATAGATTGCACAGCCAAGCATTAACCGAGATTGCACAGCTAAGCATTAACATAAATTGCACAGCCAGGCATTAACATGGATTACACAGCTAGGCATTACCATAGATTGCACAGCCAGTATTAGTATAGGTTGCGCAGCTAGGCATTATCATAAATTTCACAGCCAGTTTTAGCATAGATTGCACAGCAAGGCATTACCATAGATTGCACAGCCAGGCATTAACAAAGATTGCACAGCCAGGCATTAACATAGATTGCAGAGCCAGGCATTACGATAGATTGCACAGCCAGGAATCATCATAGATTGCACAGCCAAACATTAACCGAGATTGCACAGCTAAGCATTAACATAAATTGCACAGCCAGGCATTAACATGGATTACACAGCTAGGCATTGCCATAGATTACACAGCCAGTATTAGTATAGGTTGCGCAGCTAGACATTAACATAGATTGCACAGCCAGGCATTACCATAGATTGCACAGCCAGGCATTACCATAGATTGCACAGCCAGGCATTAACAAAGATTGCACAGCGAGGCATTGACATAGATTGCACTGCCAGGCATTACCATAGATTGCAGAGCCAGGCATTAACATAGATTGCACAGCCAGGCATTAACATAGATTGCACAGCCAGGCATCAACATAGATTGCACAGCCGGGCATTAACATAGATTGCACATCAATGCATTAACATAGATTGCACAGACGGGCAGTGAAATAGATTGCACAGCCATGAAGTAATATAGATTGCACAGCCAGGCATTACCATAGATTGCACAGCCAGGAATTATCATAGATTGCACAGCCAAGCATTAACCGAGATTGCACGGCTAAGCATTAAAATAAATTGCACAGCCAGGCATTAACATGGATTACACAGCTAGGCATTACCATAGATTGCACAGCCGGTATTAGTATAGGTTCCACAGCTAGACATTAACATAGATTGCACAGCCAGGCATTACCATAGATCGCACAGCCAGGCATTAACAAAGATTGCACAGCGAGGCATTGACATAGATTGCACTGTCAGGCATTACCATAGATTGCACAGCCAGGCATTAACATAGATTGCATAGCCTGGCATTAACATAGATTGCACAGCAAGGCATTAACATAAATTGCGCAGCCAGGCATTACCATACATTGCACAGCCAGGCATTAACATAGATTGCATAGCCAGGTATTACCATAGATTGCACAGCCAGGCATTACCATAGATTGCACAGTCAGGCATTATCATAGGTTGCACAGCCAGGTATCAACATAGATTGTACAGCCAGTCATCTACATAGATTGCACAGCTAAGCATTAACATAAATTGCACAGCCAGGCATTAATATAGATTACACAGCTAGGCATTATCATTGATTGGACAGCCAGTATTAGCATAGATTGCGCAGCTAGGCATTAACATAGATTGCACAGCCAGGCATTTTCCATGGATACCATAGATACCATTTCCATAGATTGCCATAGATTGCACAGCCAGGCATTATCATAGATTGCGCAGCCAGTATTAACGTCGATTGCAAAGCCATGCATTATCATAGATTGCACAGCCAGGCATTAACATAGATTGCACAGTCAGGCATTACCATTGGTTGCACAGTCAGGCATTATCATAGATTGCACAGCTAGGCATTATGATAGATTGCACAGCCAGGCATTAACATAAATTGCACAGCTAAGCATTAACATAAATTGCACAGCCAGGCATTAACATAAATTGCACAGCTAAGCATTAACATAAATTGCACAGCCAGGCATTAACACAGATTGCACAACCAGGCATTAGCATCGATTGCACGGCCAGGCATTAGCATCGATTGCACGGCCAGGCATTAGCATAGATTGCCCAGCCAGTATTGGCATAGATTCATCTGGACGTGATGATGGCAACATAACCCAATTGTCGTCTTGCTTTCGCTGAACCTTGTTGGGTCAGGCGGCACCTTTTTTATATTGCTTGCAAATGCTAGGCTCATAGACAATAGATACATTAGTGGCCACCGAGCAATGATACGTTACTGCACGATGTAACTAGATTAGAATGCTGTGTAGTGCAACTAGCAATGATACGTTACTGCACGATGTAACTAGATTAGAATGCTGTGTAGTGCAACTAGCAATGATACGTTACTGCACGATGTAACTAGATTAGAATACTGTGTAGTGCAACTTGTGTGGGTGCTTCTGTTTGTATTTTAATATCTACTCAAGTGGACTCTCGTGGTAGTGCCTCTGGAGTCAGAGGCACATCTCACCGGGTTACGACGAAGACACGACAGAATAGAATCAGGTGCAACTCCTCCAACCTGCGCTTGTGTATTATTCGTTGCTCGGCATGCATTCGTGGCTCAGCATGCATTCGTGGCTCGGCATACATTCGCGGCTCGGCATGCAGTCGTGGCTCGGCATGCACTCGTGGCTAGGCATGCATTCGTGGCTCGGCATGCAGTCGTGGCTCGGCATGCAATGCACAGTTCAAAACAGTGCACCTCACCTAACAATCGTCCATCTCACACTGCCAGGAAGATCAGAATCGATTATGCACAAATTTTAATAGCATTGGTGGTCAGCTTTCCTGCATATCGATATTCCAAATACAATGAACATTCAACCCAAACAAATATCAAACCGGAAATTCTGTATTGTCCAATGATGTATCGTACTATGTTATTTGTATTTGATGAATGATTCCGCTTACATTGTCCAGCTCCATTGAAAATTCGCACTCATAAAACAATGGATTTACGTTGGAACAGGAGTAATGACGATTGATTTCTCACCAGTATAGTTTGCTCGCTTCTGTATTGTTGGAGGTACTCCTCAAATGCAATGAACATAGCCCATTAAAGGTGTAAGACTGCAGCATCAGGCTTCTAGGGATGAAGTAGGTCGTAAAGACCAATCACAGTTTTCCCCCAATTTCATACTTCCTAACAATATTGTTTTCGAAATGCTTGTGCTTTCTCCAAATTTTATGCAGCAGAGCATTGGCGTGTAACAATTTTGTTTTGTATAATGTTTGTTTATCTCTTCAAATGGTATGGAACATCAAATGGGATAGTCCTTTTTCCACTCATTAGACGCATCCTACAGTCCTCCTACCTTAATAGGTATTTCGATGCTTATCATCTTCGGATCAATGTGCTAGTTCTGTCAAAGGCCGTCATATGATGTGTGTTCATTGAGGGTGTCAAATAGTACTCTGAAAAGGTATAATATTAAATATGTTCATAGGATTTCGGAAAACTCTACCTGGAACACTAGAATTCAAAAATGAGGGATTATGACCTCGAACAGGAAAATGTTTGTTCGCTGCTCTACTGCTCGTCACATTTGTCATCAATTTCCCTAATCAATTTGTCAGCTCCTCTTTAACATTTGATACAGAGTCTAAAACTGCATGTGCTGGGGCATCTATCAACGACTACCCAGATGAATGGGAGAAAATGCGTAATAATTTATAAAATATCAGGAAATATGGTCATTTCAAACTGATGAAGGGAAAATATTATTTTATTCTAAACGCTATCCAAGCCGTCAACACTTGATTTTTTGACGGAGGAATGCTACCAATAATCTGAAAATTTCCCTGTCGAATGAGCCCTGTCACCTACCAGCTGAGCCCTGTCACCTATCAGCTGAGCGCTGTCACCTACCAGTTGAGCCCTGTCACCTACCAGCTGAGACCTGTCACCTACCAGCTGAACCCTGTGACCTACCAGCTGAGCCCTGTCACCTACCAGCTGAGCCCTGTCACCTACCAGCTGAGCCCTGTCACCTACCAGCTGAGCCCTGTCACCTACCAGCTGAGTCCTGTCACCTGCCAGTTGAGCCCTGTCCTCTACCAGTTGAGCCCTGTCACCTACCAGCTGAGCCCTGTCACCTACCAGCTGCTTGAACAATAACGACCTTAAACGGACAATGAATCCCATTACGACAACATTGGTGAAGGATACAACAAATCCTCCACTCGTCGACGTCGCTTGGTAGGGACGTCGGAGCACATAGACAAAATGAACCTCCTAAACGATAATTGCTCCGCTGACTTTGACGGAATCTTGATGACCAACGAGGATAGGTCAATAACCGAAATACGCATCATTGATCAAACCTAGATAAAGTTTCACGATATTTGGCTGGAATTACTTTGTTATTTGGGCTTTGCTTGTGTCCACTGATGGTGTTTAGTTTAGTTCATTGGTGGCCTAATATACAAACCCATGCGTTCAATTTGTGTTTCCAATCATATTCGCTTGTCTCATCTTTAAAAAATAAAATAAATATTGTTGTTTTTCTACATATGAACAGTAGCCTCGCCAGCACATTGTTGGATGCTTGGTTCCCGAAATAGTAGTTGCAAAAATTTAATGTCGTTTAGGCTTGCCAATCTTCCTGAATGAGACACTGTTCGAGATGACGTTCCCTCCAACCAGCTGGGTTCAGTCATCATGAGCGCGGGGTTGGTCGCCATCTTACAGACTGCACTTCATTCACAAGTCATTTTACTGCTTGCTATAAGGACTTTGTGAGCAGTGGCGGATGATAGTAAGTGATTGATCTTAACGCTGTCTCGTTGTGAGACGGATTGCCGGGGAGTGAGGGGAAGGCCCAATTTCTTTGATGCGACGGGTATTCTACTGGACACTGTCGGGCCCTGTTGCTGAAACCGCCTAGGAGGTGACCTTTGTCACGGACATAGTAGTCGGGCGATTTTGAGCGGTATTTTTTGCAGTTAAGAATTTAAAAATGCACACACATTCAAGGACGGCAACCGCCCTTGAGCAGAGGAGACGTTACTTTGTGTTCATAAATCTATATTGTAGTTAATACATAGTAATACTTTCTTTGTAAACTATTAAAGTAATCGGTATTTTAACATGACATTGCAGTATGGTATTGTAAAATGAACGGGAGTAGGCGATGGGGGAGTCTCAATTTACCAACTATTTCTAAATACAAATAAACGACACAAAATGCAGTTCAACTGAAATGATTATACTCAACTGTCTTAATTATCACAACTAGTCTCACGTACACTTCTAATCCCAGCTTCACTCACGTATCGTAACCTTTCATGACTCGTCAGTTCTCATTCCACTCTTGCCTTCCCAATACAGTTCCATTAATGTTATCATTCCAGTAGCGCCCCAGGGGATCGCTTCGTCACTCAACGCCCCTCTGGTGCCTGACAGAACGACGGCTGCTTGGGAAATATGCGTCCCTTTCGGCGTACAGTTCAGAATATCATTAGGCAATTGGGTAACAGTTTCGAATTATTTCCGGCATCTGATGTAGTTTATGTTTTATGTTAGGGTGGAATATCATAAGGTCGAGCTCTATGGGAGAGCCTGTTATGACTCACGTTGAGGCTCCGATGGAAGTGAGGCTTAAAGCAAATCAAATCAAATCCGTGCGGTGTAAGTGGTTATATTTAGCTTTGATGAACAATAAAGAGGCTCGATAAAAGAGATGTCTACGCCGTTAAAACCGGAAAATTGGAACTAAACCTGGATTTCCGAGTTAATTAATTTTAACAAGCTTGCTCTCTGCCCAGACGATAGACTACATGGAAAAAGATGTACTTCACGAGGGGGCAGTGTACATGCTTAAATAAACATTGTTTGATCTAAGAACACGTTTTCCCGGACTGTATTTTGTTCGAGGAGTGACGATGTGATTGTTTACACTAATGCTTTGGAACGTTTATTAACTAACCCCCAGCAGAAGATTAACCGCTATAAAAATTACATATTTTACTATTTCGATTACACGTATACAACTTACATGCAAATATATGTTTATTTTTCAACGGAAAATATTCTACTTATTATATTAAATTGTCCAATATACAGCGAAATAAATCTTGAAAATTTAACAATCTCAGGCCGGCAAACCATGCACAACATTATTCCTTTTCGCAGAGCGTTAAACCTTATTCCTGTTTGCAACGCGTTAAACTTTATTCTTGTTTGTAACGCGTCAAACATTACTCCTGTTTGTAACGCGTTAAACTTTATTCCTGTTTGTAACGCGTCTAACATTATTCTTGTTTGTAACGCGTCAAACATTATTCCTGTTTGTAACGCGTCAAATATTATTCCTGTTTGTAACGCGTTAAACTTTATTCCTGTATGTAACGTGTCAAACATTATTCCTGTTTGTAACGCGTCTAACATTATTCTTGTTTGTAACGCGTTAAACATTATTCCTGTTTGTAACGCGTCAAACTTTATTCCTGTTTGTAACATATTAAACTTAATTCCTGTTTGTATCGCGTCAAACATTATTCCTGTTTGTAACGCGTCTAACATTATTCCTGTTTGTAACGCGTTAAACATTATTCCTGTTTGTAACGCGTCAAACATTATTCATGTTTGTAACGAGTCAAACATTATTCCTGTTTGTAACGCGTCTAACATTATTCTTGTTTGTAATGCGTCAAACATTTTCCTGTTTGTAACGCGTCAAACATTATTCCTGTTTGTAACGCGTCAAACATTATTCCTGTTTTTAACGCGCCAAACATTATTCCTGTTTGTAACGGGCTAAACATTATTCTTGTTTGTAACGCGTCAAACATTATTCTTGTTTGTAACGCGTCAAACATTATTCCTGTTTGTAACGCGTCAAACATTATTCATGTTTGTAACGCGTCAAACATTTTTCCTGTTTGTAACGCGTCAAACATTATTCCTGTTTGTAACGCGTTAAACTTTATTCCTATTTGTAACGCGTCTAACATTATTCGTGTTTGTAATGCGTCAAACATTATTCCTGTTTGTAACGCGTCAAACATTATTCCTGCTTGTAACGCGTCAAACATTATTCCTGTTTGTAACGCGCCTAACATTATTCCTGTTTGTAAAGCGTTAAACATTATTCCTATTTGTAACGCGTCAAACATTATTCTTGTTTGTAACGCGTCAAACATTATTCCTGTTTGTAACGCGTCAAACATTATTCCTGTTTGTAACGCGTTAAACTTTATTCCTGTTTGTAACGTGTCAAACATTATTCCTGTTTGTAACGCGTCTAACATTATTCTTGTTTGTAACGCGTTAAACATTATTCCTGTTTGTAACGCGTCAAACATTATTCATGTTTGTAACGAGTCAAACATTATTCCTGTTTGTAACGCGTCTAACATTATTCTCGTTTCTAACGCGTCAAACATTATTCCTGTTTGTAACGCGTCAAACATACATTATTCCTGTTTGTAACATATTAAACTTTATTCCTGTTTGTAACGCGTCAAACATTATTCCTGTTTGTAACGCGTCTAACATTATTCCTGTTTGAAACAGGTTAAACATTATTCCTGTTTGTAACGCGTCAAACATTATTCATGTTTGTAACGAGTCAAACATTATTCCTGTTTGTAACGCGTCTAACATTATTCTTGTTTCTAACGCGTCAAACATTATTCCTGTTTGTAACGCGTCAAACATTATTCCTGTTTGTAACATATTAAACTTTATTCCTGTTTGTAACGCGTCAAACAGTATTCCTGTTTGTAACGCGTCAAACATTATTCCTGTTTGTAACATATTAAACTTTATTCCTGTTTGTAACGCGTCAAACATTATTCCTGTTTGTAACGCGTCTAACATTATTCCTGTTTGTAACGCGTTAAACATTATTCCTGTTTGTAACGCGTCAAACATTATTC
>SDVV010040707.1:0-10509 GCA_016164225.1 Gammarus roeselii | reverse complement strand
GGGGAGTTGCTCCATTTGACAGGAGAATGGTGGATGGAGCCTAGCGGGGAGAGAGGAAAAGACGTTATAATATTGTACTTACGATTGGTTTTGCTGTCTCTTCACTACCTACTCTAGGGCACAAAAAACACAACACTGAACACTAAGGTATGTTACCTTTCGGGCGTGAAGACGGCACGAGAGTGAAGTACTGCATCGAGCTAAAGCGGTCTACTGCTCTAAGCCCGCGGAAAGGCGGTACTGATGGTGCCATGTATTTATTTTTTATAGTTAATTTCATTAAGCTAGGAAAAAGGAGTTATTTAAAATTTCTGACTAAGCTAATGATATTTTTCTTAAGGATTTCCGACGAAAAGTATCGGTTGTTAAATATGTTTTATTCTTAAATTATCACTTTCCTTTATTCCTGGGCTCAACCTTTTGGGGCTCTTACGTGCAGCTTCCAGCTGCTGATTGGCTGCCCTTCAGGCGGTTGTTGGCGTCACACGATTTTATTGGCTGCCCTCCAGGGTTGTTTGGCGCCACACAATTTTGGCACTGCCACTACTGAGGGAATCCCGCCATCAGAGGGAATACTGCATCTGTGGCACATTTCAGTGGAGGTTAATACAATGACTTAAATATGTATGATACCTTAATGTTACATTGTACAGTTTATAATTTAATACTAAAGGCTGTATATCTATACATACATAATTTAACGTGGGGGAGAGCAATGCAGGGCTTGACTTGCAAACCCTTACATGCATATGGTTTAGGTAGCGCGAGAAGTGAGGAGGAGAGAGAGAAATTCTGGACTGACCTGAGTGAGTGTTTTGAAGATTACTTTATTGTAGTTGTACCGGGTGACCTTAATGCGAGAGTTGGAGATGCAGTGGTGGAAAATGTGATAGGAAGGTATGGCGTTCCCTGTAGAAATGACTGGAGAAAACCTGATAGGTCTGTGTATGGAACAGGAGTTGGTGGCCGGGAACAGTTTGTTCAGAAAAAAGAAGCGAGATATCAACAAGTACACATGGGTAAAGATAGCCCGTGGTTTTAAGAGCGCTGATGGATTTTGTGCTGATATCGAGGAGAGTGGTGGCGAGGCTGCTGGATGTGCGGGTGTTGAGAGGGGAGGGTGGAGGGGTGTCTGATTATCTTCTGGTGGAAGGTAGATTAAGAGTGGAGCAGAGGTGGAAGGGCAACAAAAGAGTGGGAGGAGGGAAAGTGAGTGAACTGAATAAGAGAAGCAGAACTGAGGTGTTCTATCAGGCGTTGAGAGAAGAATATGCCAACGTGAGAGGACAGGACCTGAGAGATGTGGAGGAAGAATGGGAGCCGTTAAGGGATGCGTTGCTGAGATGAGCGAAGAATGTGTGTGGTGCGCGCCGTGTGGAGGGGTGCAGAAGGAAAGGTTGGGTGTGGTGGAACGAACGAGGAAGTTAAACTGGCGGTGGCACAGAAAAGAGGAGTGGTTGCATATGAAGTCTGTGATTACATATGAAGGCTATAAAGAGAGGAGAAACGAGGTGAAGCGGGTGGTGAGGAAAGCCAAAAGAGACGCTGATGCCAGGTGGGGCAGACGGTTGTGCCAGAATTTAGAGGAGAACAAACATATGTATTGGAAAGAGGGTGAGGAAGGGAGAGACCGGAAAGAAGGAAGCGGTGAAAGAGGAGAACGGCCAGTTGTTGTTGGAAAGTGGTGGGCCGAGTATTTTGATGAGTTGTTGAATGTCGAGGATGGCAGAGAGGCTGACGTTGTTGCTGTGAGTGGTGGTACTCGGATGCCAGTTTTGGGAGAGAGACTTATGGCGGATATTACCACGGAAGAGGTGCAGGAGGTGGTGGAGGTGATAAAACCAGGGAAAGCCCCTGGTTTTGATGACGTTGCGACAGAGTGCCTGAAAAAGGGTGGAGTAACGATTGTCGTATGGTTGGTGAGGTTACTGAACTTGTGTTTTGTGGCAGGCGGGGTACCAATTGAGTGGCGCACTGCCTGCATTATTCCGCTGTAGGAGAGACATGAATGTGGAGGTGGCGAGAGAGCGTGCAATGAACAGGCGTGAGTGGAGAATGGTTAATTCTGACGCTGCTCTGATGTGCTTCCCCACCCTTGGCGTCCCGTTGTCGGGATGGTCGTGGGTGGGGGGGGGGGGCCGGCCATTATGACGCGGCGGGGGTAAACCAGTGAAAACTGTCGGGCCCTGCTGCTGACGACGGTTCCTCGGACTGCACTCGGGACCCAGAGAGTAAGTTGAAGGGCTACCGGCCGGACCCTTTAGCACAAAAGGGCTGAGTTGTGAGCGTGTGAGGTGCGCCTTGCCGTCGGCCACCCCTCTTTCTTGGGGATGCGGCCTAGTGTCTGTATCTGTATATGGGCAGAAAAGATAAAAATGAATGTTGCAACTCGAGAGGTATCTTTCTGTCAAGTGTGGCTGGTAAGTTGTACGGCAGAGTGCTGATCGAAAGGATTAGTGACTCAACGGGCTGCGCAATTGGAGAGAAACAGTGTGGTTTTAGGAGTGATAGAAGGTGCGCCGATCAGATTTTTGCAGTGAGACAGGTCTGTGAGAAGTACCTTGCAAAGGGAAAGGACGTGTTTTGGGCTTGCATGGATCTGGAGAAGGCATACGACAGGATTGACAGGAAAGTGCTGTGGACGGCATTGCGTTTGTGTGGAGTGGGCGGACATTTGTTGAATGCGGTGCAGAGTTTTATATTGGCAGCCGAGCATGTGTCAGAGTGGGATGCGAGGTGAGTGATTGGTTCTCAGTGAAAGTGGGACTAGACAAGGCTGCGTGATGTGTCCCTGGCTGTTCAATATCTATATGGATGGAGTAGTCATGGAGGTGAATGCGAGTGTGCTGGGTCGTGGCTTGGAGCTGTTGGAAGCGAATGGGCGGAGTTGGCAGCTGAGTTAGTTGTTATTTGCGGATGATACGGCCCTGGTTGCGGATTCAGAGGAGAAGCTATGTAGGCTAGTGTCTGAGTTTGGTAGTGTGTGAGAGGAGGAAGTTTCGAGTGAAAATGGGTAAAAGTTAAGTAACGAGATGCTCGAGGACTGTCGATGCGAGCAGAATTAGTGTCCTTAATGGAGAGTTGGTGGAAGAGTTCGGTGTTTTAAGAATCTGGGCTCCCATGTAGAGTAGACTGAATTAGTGGAAACTGAGGTGAAGTCGCGACTGAAGGAGGGATGTAAAGTGTTGGGTGCACTGACGAGCGTAATGAGCTGCAGGACGTTGGGGATGGAAGTAAATAGAGAGCTGTATGTGGGTGTCGTTGTGCCAACTGTGCTGTACGGAACTGAGACTTGGGGAGTGAGAGCAGAGGAGAGAAGAAGGTTGAATGTTTTCGAGATGAAATGTTTAAGGAGCATGGCTGGAGTGTCGCTGAGAGACAGGTTCCTTAACGACGTGGTTTGCATCAGAACATGGATGGTGAAGAAGTTAGAGGACAGAGTTGATTCGCGTGTTCTGAGATGGTTTGGGCACATGGTGAGGATGGATGAAGGGAGATTGGTTTAAAAGGTGTTGAAGTCAGAGGCGACTGGACGTAGGCCCAGAGGGAGACCGAAGTTTGGGTGGATGGATGGTGTGAAACAGGCGTTAGGAAGGAGAGACTCGAGTGTGGAGGTAGCGAGAGAGCGTGCACTAGATAAGCGTGAGTGGAGTAGTAGTAGTAGTTGCTTCCGTTTTCCACCGGAGTCGCAACGCGAAGTTGATGCAGACTCCCCCGTAGGGCAATTGATGAGTGGCAAAGTAGGTGCAGCTTAGATTACGAGCAGGTTTAACGTAGATACCTAGTAGGTATAACGTAGATACAGAGTAGGTTTAACGTAGATTCCGAGTAGGTTTAACGTAGATACAGAGTAGGTTCAACGTAGATACAGAGTATGTTTTACGTAGATACCGAGTATCTTTATTGTAGATACCGAGTAGGTTAAACGTAGATACCGAGTAGGTTTAGCGTAGGATCCGAGTAGGTTTACCGTAGTAGGAGCAGTAGCTGCCTCTGCGCTCCACCGGAGCCTCAACGCGAAGTCGTCGCTCGCCACCCTGCAGGGCCCTTGTGGGCATCTGTAGAAGACATGTGTCCCTACAATTGGTAATAGATTGAAATGGTAAGCATTACCTTGTTCATTGTGCTCATTCAAGTAGATTGAATCATGGGAGCCGACATATCTAAAATGTAAGTTTCAGACAAAACTAATTGAACTATTCTGCTAGCGGCAACATCGAGTAAGCCTGCAGCAGGCATTGTGAACCAACATACTCATTCTATAAACACTTCGTTAGTGCCTGGTTCAGTGAGTCTACCTGCCAGTACTGGCCCGGACCCGGGGAGCCCAGCCAGGCTACCCGGGGAGCACCTACAATGGGAGTTCATAGGACCAAGAGTCAAAAGAACCGGTCTTTATCAAGAACGCCACTACATGCCCTGGATCCAGCTATCGCAGTCATCCCGGCTGCAGGCCTCTTTCATGGAAACCAGGCTCAAGACCAAGCCGGGGTAGCCCAAACGATGTCGCCCCACGAGCATTGTCTTCCAGTCTTGGTCTCTTGTGCGGAAACCATCATAATTAGCTAAGTTCCCCAATGCCAATTTGTTTGTCTTGCATTGTACAAGTTCAATTCATTAATCAATTCATGAGGCAAATTAACTGCCTTCTTACTAATTCCCTTCCTATTCTCTTGTTGCCAATTTGAAAATCTTGTTTGTGTCTGAGATTGAAAAGCCATTGTAGCTGCGGCACAACCTTGAAAATAATACGATACTCTGACAGTGTGACCGATATGTTCTTTCATTCATTATCAAATATATAAGCGAAATGGTACCATGCAATTGTAAGTACCGCATGAATGAATATAGCTACATAACCACATTATATAAAAACATCTAAACTAATTTATTTCGAACTAGTCTTTTGACCTCAAAGCTAGTAACCCGAAAACTAGTGACACGAAACATCTAACGATGCATAATTATACAACTAATACAAAATAGATCACCATGAAAGATAGACACAGATAAATAATATAGCCCACGGAATAAGAAAATACTGAAAAAAGTGTTAATCAATAAAATAAAAAAACATCCACCTGAAGGCGTCAGTGGAGAATGATAGTGAACGGATGAGTTTTGACGCTGCCCTGATTTGCTTTCCCGCCCTAGGCATATCGTTGAGAGACCGGATGGTCGTGGGCGAGGGGCCAGTTTTTCGAAGTCAAATGAACTGCTCGAAGTAAATCAGTTTAAATGTTTATATAACGATAGCTACATATGTATGAGGGTGTTGTTGTCCCAACTGTGTTTTACGGAGCTGAGACTTGTGGGGTGAGAGCAGAGGAGAGAAGAAGGTTGAATGTTTTCGAGATTAAATGTTTGAGGAGCATGGCTGGAGTAACGCTGAGAGACCGGATCACAAACGACGTGGTTCGAATCAGAACAAGGATGATGAAGAAGTTGGAGAACAGAGTGGATTCGCGTGTTCTGAGATGGATCGGGCACATGGAGAGGATGGATGAAGGGAGATTGATGAAAAGGATGATGAATGCGGAGGCGAGTGGTCGCAGGCCTAGAGGTAGACCGAAGTTTGGGTGGATGGTTGGTGTGAAGCAGGCGTTAGGAAGGAGAGATATGAATGTGGAGGTTGCGAGAGAGCGTGCAATGAACAGGCGTGAGTGGTGAATGGTTGATTTTGACGCTGCTCTGATGTACTTTCCCGCCTTTGGCATCTTGCTGTCGGGATGGTCGTGGGTGAGGGGGGGGCATTATGACGCGGCGGGGGTAAACCAGGAAAAACTGTCGGCCCCTGCTGCTGACAACGGATCCTCGGAGTGCACTCGTGATCCAGAGTGTACGTTGCGGGAGTACCGGTCGGACTCTTCAGCGAAAAAGGGCTAAGTTGAGTGAGTGTGAGCGTATGAGGGTTTAAAATGCTGCACCTTGCCATCAGCCACCCCCCTTTCTGGGGGATGCGGCCTAGTGTCTGTATCTGAGTTACATAGCTATATCCAAATAAGCGGTATTTTCTTTATCAGAATACCATTTGCTTATGTATAGATTTCATAATGAACGCGATGTCGGTAGATAGAATTATATTCAGTATTGTGCTGTGGCTACAATGGCTTTTTAGTCTCGGATACGCACAAAATTTTCAAGTAATGGCAACAAAAGAATAGGAAGGGAATGAATAAGAAGGCAGTTAATTTGCCGCATGAATTGCTAAGTTAATTAGGGTTGTGGTACAATGCAAGACAAACAAATCCGCAGTGGGGAACTTAGCTAGTTATGGTGGTTTCCTCCGGAGACCAGGACTAGAAGACAATGCTCGGGGGGCATCATTGTTTGGGCTGCCCCGGTTTGGTCTTGAACCTGGCATCCAAGAATGACGCCTTCTGCCGGAATGACTGCGATAGCTGGATCCAGGGCATGTTGTGGCTTTCTTGGTAGGGACCGTTTCTTTTCTTTCTTGGTCCTGTCATCCCCCATTGGTAGTGCTCCCCGGGTGGCCTAGCTAGACCCCCGGGTGAGAGGCTGAGGAAGAAATCCTCCGTTAACAAGAGCAAAGTCTTGTTTTCAAGCCCGCGTTAAGTTCACCCACTAAAGCCGCAAGCAACAATTTTTGCCTTTAATTGAATGGAAAGTTTGGGCTCAGTCTGGTACCCACAAGTCTAGCTAAGTAGTCAGCATAAATTATTATTGAAATTGATGAATGAAGGGACTGACTCCGTTGAGGTGGTAATGACACCATATTTTAGAATTGGCTGTTATGGAATTTATTTCTTAATGGAATTCCAATTTTGTTCACGCGGGAATAAGAGGAAATGAACTTGCGGACTCGCTTGCTAAACTGGCATCTACTCACCAAGAACAATTTTTCGCAATACATTACCTGGACTGGTTCCCTAGCATCAACTCCCATATAACATCCCGATGGGATGAAATGTGGCAACAGCGTGGACAAAAAATGCTTTCAGTCAAACCCTCAATCGGAGAATGGGAAACAAAGTCCACCAACAGAAAAGACCGAGTGTTCATCAACCGCTTGTGCACGGGACACACGTGGATAACTCACAACCACCTGATGGATGTCGACATAGGACCAAACGTGCCACCTTGCCCCTGTTGCCACCAAGTGGTTATCAGCGTGAAACCCTTACTGATGAATTGCAACGCACTCGCGGCAGCCCGACGAGCGTTCCTAAATCCCCCGTGCAACCTACAAAGCCTACTCACGGACCCAACCTACCGTAAAAAGCTTATTGCTTTCGGAAAACACACTTGACTATACGAAGCTGTCTAAACCCCAAACACCTGTGCAAGTGAGTTGGTCCCTCCACCCCATTACACTCAGAAATAACACAATTATCGGAGATACGCATTAACTCTTTACTCTCTCGTGCGCGCTAGTACACGAATATGCCACAATTGAAATATGTACTGACTTCATCTTGACATGACTAATATTTTCGCACGCGAGGCCGTGCGAACTTACCTGAATCAACGACGGTCGCGCCCTACGTGGGAGCCTATTATGACTCACGTTGAGGCTCTGGTGGAAATGAGGCTGAAATCAAATCCAATTTTGTCAATTATAACACTGCACTATGAAGTATGTGTGTAATTATTGGATTCAGCAGGGTTCATAGGGAATATATACCTGCTGAAATTATTTTCTAGCTGACACAAAATACAGTCAGGCTTGACTGCCACAAGATTTATGACATTATTCTTACAGATTGTATATAAGTTACCAGAATATATTTAGCTAGCTTCAAGCATGAAACTAGGAGAGGGCATTAATTGTCTAAGATTGCGTTGAAATATCTCTACTTTGTCTACCTATATTACACTATTTACAATAACCACCAAATCGGGCCACATCACTTTCAACCTGGTGTTGGACTCTGGACTGACCAGTCCACAAATTGGCAAAGTATGGTGATTCATAAATAATCTATCACCATACTTATATACATGTTTATTTACTTATTATAACCCCCTAAATTCTTAAAAAGAAGCTGTTAATGAAACTTGATATAAACTGAAGAACTTACCCTGTATTGGCAGGCAGACTCACTAAACCACGCACTAAGAAAACGTGTTGGGAATGAGTGTTTTGGTTCTCGATGCCTTGCCGCAGGCTTACTCGATGTTACCGCTAGCGGAATAGTTTAAACTAGTTTTTCCTGAAACTTACATTTTAGATATTTCGGCTCCCATGATTTGGTCTATTTGAATGAGCACCATGAGCAAGATAATGCTTAGCAGTCTATTTTAATACCAATTGTAGGGACACTTGTCCTCTACAGATGAGTTTCGACGCTTTTTGATGTGCTCTCCCGCCCTAGGCATATCGTTGAGAGACGGGACGGTCGTGGGCATATCGTTGAGAGACGGGACGGTCGTGCTGCCGACACTGACCTCGAACCGCACTCATTACCCGGAGGGTGTGTTGCGGGGTCCCCGGCCGGACCCTTTTGCGCATAAGAGGTAAGGTGTGCTAGTGAGTAGAGGATAAGTGTCCCTACAATTGGTACTAAAATAGACTGGTAAGCATTATCTTGTTCATGGTGCTCATTCAAACAGACCGAATCATAGGAGCCGACATATCTAAAATGTAAGTTTCAGACAAAACTAGTTTAAACTTTTCTGCTAGCGGCAACATCGAGTAAGCCTGCAGCAAGGCATTGTGAACCAATACACTCATTCAATAAACATTTCCTTAATGCGTGGTTCAGTGAGTCTGCCTGCCAATACTGGGTAAGTTCTCTAGTTTATATTAAGAGTTTCATTAACAGCTCCTTTTTAAGCATTTAGGGGGCCTAGAATATGTATATAAATATGGTGATAAGTTATTTTTTAATCACCTTGGTGATTATTGTAAATAGTATAATATAGGTCGACAACATAGAAATATTGAACGCAATTTTAGATTATTAATGCCCCTTCCTGGTTTCATACTTAAAGATAGCTAAATAAATCCTGGTAACGATGTACATTTTGTAAGATGAATAATGTCAAACCATGTGGCAGCCAAGCCTGACTGTATTTTGTGTCAGCAAGAAGAGAATTTCAGCAGGTATATGTTCCCTTTGAACCCTGCTGAATCATAATTCCACACATATTTCATATGCAGTGTTATAATTGACAAAATTGGAATTCCATTTAGGAATTTTATTTCATAACTGTCAATTCTAAGATACAGTGAGTCATTACCACTAGTGTGAGTCATTACCACTCCATTCTTCAACTTCAATAACAATTTATGCTAACTACTTAACTAGACTTGTGGGTACCAGACTGAGCCCAAACTTTCCATTCAATTAAAGGCACATATTGTTGCCTGCGGCTTTAGTGGGTGAAGTTAAAGGTCTTAAAGTGAGACCTTACTCCTTGTAATAAAAGGAATTATTCCACAGCCCTGACCCGGGGGGCCCAGCCAGGCTACCCGGGGAGCCCCTACAATGGGAGTTCATAGGACCAAGAGTTAAAAGAAATGGTTCTTACCAAGCACACCACAACATGCTCTGGATCCAGCTATCGCAGTCATCCCGGCAGCAGGCGTCTTTCTTGGACACCAGGTTCAAGACCAAGCCGGGGCAGCCCACACAATGGTGCCCCACGAGCATTGTCTTCCAGTCCTGGTCTCTTGCCAAAACCACCATAACTAGCTAAGTTCCCCACTGCCAATTTGTTTGTCTTGCAATGTACAACTTCAATTAATTTACCAATTCATGGGGCAAATTAACTTCCTTCTTATTCATTCCCTTCCTATTCTCTTGTTGCCAACTTGAAAATCTTGTGAGTATCTGAGATTGAAAAGCCATTCTAGCTGCGGCACCACCTTGAAAATAATGCGATACACTGACAGTATGACCGATATGTTCTTTCATTTATTATCAAATATATATTATTATTATTATTATTATTAAATCATTAAATTCCATCGTCTGGCAATGGGTTTTCAATACTTAGGTATAATACATCAAACTTAGTTTTTATATGCGAAACGAGAGATAAAGTAAATTCGTGACAGCGCATCTGTCGGCGGCCGGTTTGTGGCTACATCATGTTTCAAAACATGATTCACAATATATGTTATTGAAAATCTTAAAAAAAAATTCTGTGCATGAGTTTGATAAATCGAAAAAGAATACATCGCAACTCATCTCTAGAGTGCTGCTGGCTTGCCTACATCGAACTGAATGGAATTCACAATATACCATCATACATGTACACATACCAATACACATTCAAATGTGCACACGACTACCTACATGCATGGATGACAAAAAGTGTAATACACATTCATATGTGCACACACCTGCCTACATAAATGGAAGACAATCAGTATAATACGCATTCATATGTGCACACACCTACCTACTTACATGGATGACAATTAGTATAATACACATTCCTATGTGCTCTTACCTACCTACATATATGGATGAACAATCAGTATAATGCACATTCATATGTGCACACACCCAACTACTTGTATGGATGACAATCTGTATA
>SDVV010040706.1:0-10509 GCA_016164225.1 Gammarus roeselii | reverse complement strand
CAACCTACAAAGCCTACTCACGGACCCAACCTACCGTAAAAAGCTCATCGCTTTCGGAAAACACACCGGACTATACGAAGCTGTCTAAACCTCAAACAACTGTGCAAATGAGGTGGTCTCTCCACCCCATTACGCACAGAAATAACATTATACGAAGATACGCATTAACTCTTTACTCTCTCGTACGCGCCAGCACGCGAATATTCCACAATTGAAATATGTACTGACTTCATCTTGACAAAACTAATATTTTCGCATGCGAGGCCGTGCTGACTTACCTGAATCAACGACGGTCGCGCCCTACGGGGGAACCTATTATGACTCACGTTGAGGCTCTGGTGAATATGAAGCCCAAATCAAATTCGAAGACTCATCCTGCTGGGGTTCATTCTAGCATATTCCATTCGATGAGTTATGCTGACGAAGACTACCCACGAAAATATATACATATATAGATATATCCATTTTGAAAACTGCAAAACTTGAGCAACATCCACGAGAGCTTGTTTGAAATCATTGTGAGGAGATGAAAAGCTGCAGAAAAAGGAAGGATGCAGTCTTGTTACTTGTTGGAGAGGAGTTTGGCATACGGATGCGTTCACGATTCAGATGTCTGCAGTTACAGTTTACGCAAGCTTACCGAAAATGTTGCTGCATCTAGACTGCAAAGTGCCTACGGTCCATTAACGATGTCTAACGCTAACTAATCCGTTGAACGCTTGCACTTTTTAGGGTAAACTTACGAATAAAAGCTACGGGGGAGTGCATCAACTTCGCGTTGGGACTCCGGTGGAACATAGAAGCAAATAATAAATAAATAATAAGAATAAAAGAGCGTTGAGGCTCCGGTGGAAATGAGGCTGAAATCAAAAACAAAAATGAGAAAATGAACACATTTTGTAAATTTCTTGGATGGTCCACCTTTTTTAATCATTCAACAAATCCATTTGCTATGATTTTGGGTTTGTTCTACGTCAGAGCGCTGGTAGAGATGGCTCCTCTATCAATCACTCCCCACGGGTAAGCCTATTATGACTCACGTTGAGGCTCAAATCAAATCTATCAATCACCCTTATATTTTAAGTATGGATTTTCACGTAACATTAATTTGAGCTACGATGCCATTGAATGGGTGCATCCTGCACTTGATGCACCCATTCAATGACCTTTGGTAAGGGGAAGATGTGCAATTGGGACGATCGCTTGTGGGGATGGACCTTCTTAATATAATGAATAAAATGGCTTTGCAGTCACGATGCTGCAAAGATCTTAATGTAAAAAGTCGTTCACCGACTGCCTTTGCGATTGTAAAACTACAGCTTTCTAAAATTAAACTCTTCATCTTGATCGCACCTGATAGCGCTGGTAACTTTATAAAGTTTTCACTGATTAAGCACTCGGCGTTTTTATTCCTGCATCAACGGGAGTATGGAAATAATCGAGAAGATATCCGACAATTCCTATGGTCCCCTATATTTGATACAACTCCTTACTATTACACAATAGTACATACACTTACACAAGGTCGTTGCACATGTATCTAAGTATAAAAAATTAACGATTCCCGAAAAATGGGCAAACATGTTTTGTCTATGTTTTTTTCATTTAGTATACTTTAGAATGGTCACGGCAGAGTAGGAGTTAAATGGACTAGTTAGCGTTCGCCGTCATCGCGAATGAGCCTGTCTATATTTGAGAGTCAAAGTGCTTGGGTTGAATGTTATAATCAAATGCTAGTATCGACTTCTAATCAAGTTTTCGATTATGCAATTTTGGAGATCATTGCGGGACATAATTTAGCGACGGATAAATTTCAAGATCAACTCGTTCGATTCTATACCACATTGTCATGGAGCCGTTTTGCTTGAAAGAATATGCAAAAAACTGCTAAAGCGATGAAATACCTGTAAATTTGATCCAAATATTGTTAAAAAATCAAGAGAATAATACTTCTTCTGTCTTTTGATAATAAGCTATTAACTAGAATTTCCATTTGCACTGCTCGAACACATTCAATGACGTCATGCTTCATGTGCGTTTGAGTGTTTGGTGCGATGGTGAACTTTTATCCTCGCTAAAATATATTTCACGTTTTCGCTGTGCTATGCTAAAAAAGTGTCTATTATCGCATCGTGTTCCATTTATGAATAAGGTAACACTATGTTAGGGGAGTTGAAAATGTCACATCAGGACAAATGAAATCGTAGTACCATAAAAATCATCACTGTTTCGTTAGCTTAGCGCTGCCTTATTTTGGCTCAAGATGGCGACTGCTTCTGTGCCGTCAGGTGAGATTTGATAAGAGCAATTCATTTGGTATACAGCACGTAATCGTATGCATGCTCCTTTCTTGAAGTATCAATTAACATTTTCGAATATTATTTCAACAATAATGCACCTCTACTTTTATTTTTTTTTCAATGGTATTTTTTGCTGTGTTTAGATATTTATTTTTTGTGGTTGATTTCGGTAATATTTTGACCAATAAATAACGCGAAAATAATAGCCATGAATGTATTCGCGTCTTTTTACTTTGACCCGACATAATGATGAATTTAGTTTTTGTCCCTGTGAATGTCGTTTAAATGGCTTAAGACTTCTCTAGAGTTACATAAAAATTACCGTTCCGTTTTCACTGTTGAACAGTGGGAAATAAATAAATGTAATATAACCTGATGATTATTGAAAAAAAAAATGAAATTGGTAATATAAATTGAGCAAATGGGCTGAAGCCATTATATATGTTGGTATAGCCACTACTACATGAAAACTAATATCAAATGCTATTTGACGTATTCTAGCCCTTTCAAGCTGTTCGCGTAAAATGCATGGTAGATTATTGCCAGGTAATATAAGAGAGACGTAATAGATTACAGCTGTTGCTGAAAGATCCGTTGGCCGTAGAAAGAATGCTTAAATCCTTCCTGCCTATACCAAATTGGAAACCAACTGCATACTTGTAGATGTCATTATATGTGTAACATGCGACTATGCATATGCTTTGCTGATAGATAGCGATGGACATTTAATAATAATAATTGTATTTAAAACCATCACAGGCATAGAAGTACATTTGATACACTTTACTTAATCTAATAGCAATTTGAGTAATATGCTAGAGTAAGGCAGACGAGTTATATCAGAATGTACATTGTAAATAAAATCTCTATATGTATAGGACACACACATAATCTTCCTTCTAATGTGTATAGTATTTCTCTCCACCGTCCTATCATTGACGACACAGCGAGCGCATCGCTGGTGCAGATTGCAATGAGGATTTTATTGTTAGCAGCCATTACTGTGGTCATGAGGCTGTGTGCTGCTTTACTAAGAAGCATTTTTTGAAATTTTATTTATATTAAAAAAATTTTTTCCAGAGACTCTGTCTCGCATAGACCCACTCATACCGTCGCATTCTTTGCTACCAGATGAATTAGGCTGTACAGCTGAATTAGCAATTTTCACTCTAACTAACTGTCATATAAAAGATCCCAATGTCATATCGCAACACCTCATGTCAACAAGATACAGTGCATATTTACTGTGTACATTAAAACTCACCCTGATAGCTTTCTCGTCGTGACATGTTCTGGCAAGAGTCGTGTTCGTATGTACAGCTAGGAAAGTAAGATGCCTCCCCACCCTCGCACACAGCTCCAATTACTCAGTTACAAGATGTCCCCCCTCCATCCCGCTCGCACACAGGTCCAATTACTGTCACAAGATGCCTCCCCACCGTTCGCGCACAGCTCCAATTACTCAGTTACAAGTTCTTGGCTTGTAATTTTACATATTTTAGATATAGTATGTATAAATTTAGGGTTCCAAAAGAAGAGCTTACCATCTGTGGACGAATAATTTTTTTTTTTTTACGAAAGAGTACCACAATGTGATCCGTGCGTTGTCTGCCAATACTCTGCTCGCGGACGTCGAGCGCGGGACCTACATCGGTCAGCGAAAGGTGTCATCATAGCTCACTGTCAGCTTCCTCATATTGGATTGACAAACTTCCGCCACAGCGCAGTGCACTAAATTGGATAACAGTATGATTTAAAAAACTCTATTTTTGCTTCTTTTGGCACGCGCAGAGAACCTCCGTAATAGCATGTTACCAACGGCATTTTGTCGCCTGGTCTGCTAAACAACATCCTTATCATATGTGCAATTCAGCAGAAATAATATGATCAAAATACTGAAATTCGTCCACACAATTAAGTGTGACACCATCTAACTCAAAACATCAGTCGAGAAGTGTGTATGTTTCGCCTGACCAACATACACATCGTTTTTGAGGTGTTATACACAATATCACAGGGCTGAGCAAAATTACTACAAATATCTAGAAGCTTCTGCAGTGCAGATAGAGTTGGAGCTATTAACACCATATCATCGGCATAGCTAAGACTATTAACACAGCAATTGGCAACATGACATCCTACGTTCGCCCTGCCTAATGGGAAATTCAAATCGTCGGTGTAAACATTATACAACAATGGCAACAATTCACCTCCTTGTCTAATTGCATTGATACAATGATAGGGAGCTGATTCTGGATTCCCCACCGCACCAGAAATCCCTGCTCTCTATACCAGAACCCAAGCAACTCTACGATGTGAAGAGGGACTCTCTCTTCTTAATTTACTTCCTGAACGAGTTCCAGTGCTTCCCTCAATCAAACGCATTCTTTGCATCTAAGAAGCACATTTTTCTATGAAAAATAACCCAATTTATAATCTCGTAACAATACGGATTTGCAAATTCACCGCAACACGTTAACACAATCTGAACTATTTCTAGAATATAGAGTTGCTAAAACTCGGAACAAAAAGACGAGTAGCAGTATAGGTACCTTCAACCGAATTATACCTGTTTCAACTTGTACATACGTGCAGATTTTTTAAAATGTTTCAATCACAATGTCAACTATTTGTTATTTATTCTCTTTAAAACATCTTCATACACTCACATTTTCAAGTAAAAACCTGTTCAATTATCAGACCCATCGTTTATGACTCGTTGAAATGCTTTTCTCTCTGTGCAAATGTAACAGTTAATTTCAAAATATGCTTTAAGTATGCCTAAGTAAATGTAATATATCCAACCTCATGTTAGTTATATCCTACTCTCAGTTTACATTTTAAATGTAAGTTTAATCCATAAATTGTCATGATTAAGTCAATGTCTGTTGCTTACTCATTGTAATTATTTTCATTTAAATCAATAGTCCAATGTGCAGTTTTTATTTGTCTTGACACGTTAAACAATGGAGAATAGTAAGTGTCCTCCAACAATGTCCATCAATTGGTGGGATGTAGAGGTAAATTTATTTACCACCCTCTATTACAAGTTAATATTAAGTATATCCAATGTGTTTTTATATTCAAGATTTTTTATAGGATTTCAAAAGTATATAAATTTGATAGTAGGTTGATAAACTACATAAATATCAGAATGTCCAGATGATATGAATCAAGTCTTCGTCAGCGTGAGCTGTTCTTAAGACAACGTATGCTAATACGTTGTCTTAAGAACAGTTCACGCTGACGAAGACTTGATTCATATCATCTGGACATTCTGATATTTATGTAGTTTATCAACCTACTATTAAATTTATATAATTTTTAAATCATATAAAAAAATCTTGAATATAAAAACACATAATGCAGTTTGTACGGATGTGATAGCAGCTTGGCACCAAGTACTGATACCATATAGATGAACATAATATCAACTTCACGGAAGGGACGAATTTTTCTCTCTTATACCTTGGATACTTGGAGTTTCTTTGCTGTTAAAGCAGGCTACAAATGCTGCACCGGGCACCTCTTTGGGGACACTCTCCACTCGTGCTGCGGCATCAGTATTTGCATGATGGGACCACATTCGCCAGTCGGATATCGGCTTGGCGTAGCGGTTGAGTGGGTAGTTGATTCGGAACGCAGCTAAGGTACTTGTCCATTGGGCTTTCGACCTCCAAGATTTTTGCTGTGACTGACAATTGCGGCACCCGTTGGATCTCACGTATTTCCAGTGGCATTCGATTGAATAACCGAGGTGCCCGGCAAGTGATGCTGTTACAAGCAACCGCTTGCATTCTTATGCCACCCGTTGGTTTTTGCACTTTGAAGTAACACATTCTGCCAATCCTTACCTGGTTTGTCATGGTCACTTCCGTTACAATTTATTCCTTGACATTGACCGTGTAGCCTTCCAGAATTTTCTAAACGTTTATGACCATGAATCTTTCAAAAAGTCTTTGGATTGAGTATCACCCCCTCGTTCTAATTCGAACTACGCCCCGGCCTTGTAGCCGGGGCGTTAGAATCTTGCTACCGTAACCACCGCGTGTCGTAGAAGGCGACTAAAAGAGCGCCCCGTAGCCGGGAGTAGAACTGTGCTACCGTAACCCCTGTGGCGACTTAAAGGGGCGGAGCGAAGGGGCTAGGAATCCCGTTCTCTGTAAAACCATTCCTCAAAGACGGCAAGACGAGCGGGAAGAGGAGAGGCACATGCCTCTCCGAACCCTATTGTTAGGGTCGCTGAATGAGCGTAGCTTTAGTACAATTGAGGTAAAGAGGAGAGAGATTGGTGAGATGTTTGTGAGGAGGAAGTTGGATGTGTTGGCGCTGAGTGAGACGAAATTGAAAGGTAAGGGCGAATGTGTGTTTGGTGTGGTAAGTGGAAGAAAGTCTGGTGTGGAGAAAGGTTGGGCACGAGAAAGTGAGGTCCTGATATTGAGTGATCGGTTGACTCGTAGCGCTACTGAATGGAAGGAGGTGTCCTCAAGATTGATGTGGGTGAAAGTTAAGTTAAGCGTAGAATGATGGGCATTCATGAGTGCTTACGAACCTGGCAGCAAGAGGCGTGAAGAGGAGAGGGAACAATTCTGGGCTGACCTGAGTGAGTGTATTGAGAGTTTTGGAGGTCATTTCAATGTTGTTTTACTGGGTTGCCCTAATGCTAGAGTTGGAGATGTAGTGGTGGAGAATGTGATAGGAAAGTATGGCGTTCCCGGTAGAAATGAAAGTGGAGAAAACCTGATTGGTCTGTGTATGGAGCAGGAGTTGGTGGTCGAGAACAGTTTGTTCAAGGAGCGAGATATCCACAAGTACACATGGGTAAGGATGGCCCGTGGTGCAGTGTTGGAGAGAGCACTGATGGATTTTGTGCTGATATCGAGGAGAGTAGTGGGGAGGCTTCTGGATGTGCGAGTGTTGAGAGGGGAGGGTGAAGGAGTGTCTGACCATCTGCTGGTGGAAGGTAGAATAAGAGTAGAACAGAAGTGGAAGGGCAACAAACGAGTGGGAGGAGGGAGAGAGGTAGTTAAAGTGAGTGGACTGAATGTGAGAAGTAGAGCAGAGGAGTTCCAACAGGCATTGAGGGAAGAATATAACAATGTGAGAGGACAGAACCTGACAGATGTGGAGGAAGAATGAGAGACGTTAATGGATGCGTTGCTGAGATGTGCGAAAAAAGGTGTGTGGCGCGCGCCGTGTGGGCGTGTGCAGAAGGAAAGGTTGCGAGTGGTGGAACGAGTTCAAAGTGGCGGTGGCACAGAAAAGAGGAGCGTTTGAGGAGTGGTTACAGGTGAAGTCGGTGGTGGCTTATGAAAGCTACAAAGAGAGGAGAAACAAGGTGAAGCGTGTGGTGAGGAGAGCCAAGTGGGGCAGACGGTTGTGCCAGAATTTTGAGATGAACAAAAAGATGTTCTGGAAAGAGGTGAAGAGGGTGAGAAAGGGAGAGACCGGAAAGGAGGAAGTGGTGAAAGATGAAAACGGCCAGTTGTGGTTGGAAAATGGTGATGTACGGAATAGGTGGGCCGAGTATTTTGATGAGTTGTTGAATGTCGAGGATGATAGAGAGGCTAACATTGCTGCTGTGGGTGGTGGTGCTCGGATGCCAGTTTCGGGAAAAATACTTGTGGCGGACATTACCTGGGAAGAGGTGCAGGAGGCGGTGGAGGTAATGAAAGCGGGGAAAGCCCCTGGTTTGGTTGGCGTTGGGACCGAGTGCCTGAAGAAGGGTGGAGTAACGATTGTCGAATGGTTGGTGAGGTTACACAACTTGTGTTTTGAGGCAGGCGTGGTACCGATTGAGTGGCGCAGTGCCTGCATTGTTCCATGATATAAGAGCCAAGGAGATGAAAATGAATGTTGCAACTCGAGAGTTATCAGTCTGTTATGTGTGGTTGGTAAGTTGTACGGGAGAGTGCTGATCAAAAGGATTAGAGACTGTACGGACTGCGTAATTGGAGAGGAACAGTGTGGCTTTAGGAGTGGTAATGGGTAGGCCGATCAGATTTTTGCAGTGGGACAGGTCTGTGAGAAGTACCTTGCCAAAGGAAAGGATGTGTTCTGGGCCTTCATGGATCTAGAGAAGGCATACGACAGGATTGACAGGGAAGCGCTGTGGAGGGTGTTGCGTTTGCATGAAGTGGGCGGACATCTGTTGAAAGCGGTGCAGAGTTTGTATGTTGGCAGCCGAGCATGTGTCAGAGTGGAAAGCGAGGTGAGTGATTGGTTCACAGTATAAGTTGGACTGAGACAAGGCTGCGTGATGTCTGTCTGACTGTTCAACCTCTATATGAATGGAGTGGTCAGTGATGTGAACGCGAATGTGCTGGGTTGTGGCTTGGAACTGTTGGAAGCGATTGGGCGGAGTTAGCAGATGAGCCAGTTGCTATTTGCTGATGATACGGCCCTGATTGCGGATTCAGAGGAGAAGCTATGTAGGCTAGTGCCTGAGTTTGGTAGAGTGCGTGAGAGGAGGAAGCTTCGAATAAACGTGGATAAGAGTAAAGAAATGAGATGCTCGAGGACTGTCGATGTGAGCAAAATTAGTGTTGTGGGTATCTGGGCTCACATGCGGAGATAATGAACTAGTGGAAATTGAAGTGAAGGCGCGAGTGAAGGAGGGGTGTAAAGTGTTGGGTGCACTGAAGAGTGTAATGAGCTGTAGGACGTTAGGGATGGAAGCAAAGAGGGTTGTATGAGGGTGTTGTTGTCCCAACTGTGCTCTACGGAGCTGAGACTTGTGGGGTGAGAGCAGAGGAGAGAAGAAGGTTGAATGTTTTCGAGATGAAATGTTTGAGGAGTATGGCTGGACTAACGCTGAGCGACCGGATCACCAACGACGTGGATCGAATCAGAATAGGGATGATGAAGAAGTTGGAGGACAGAGTGGATGCGCGTGTTCTGAGATGGTTCGGGCACATGAAGAGAATGGATGGGGGAGATTGGTGAGGAGGGTGATGAATGCGGAGGCGAGTGGTCGCAGGCCTAGAGGTCGACCGAAGTTAGAGTGGATGGATGGTGTGAAGCAAGCGTTAGGAAGGAGAGACATGAATGTGGAAGTAGCGAGAGAGCGTGCAATGAACAGACGTGAGTGGAGGAAGGTTGTGAACGGTTGATTTTGACGCTGCTCTGATGTGCTTTCCCGCCCTTGGCATCCCGCTGTCGGGATGGTCGTGGGTGGAGGGGGGGAGGTTGCCGGCCATTATGACGCGGCGGGGGTAAACCAGTGAAAACTGTCGGGCCTTGCTGCTGACGACGGATCCTCGGTTTGCACTCGTGGCCCAGAGTGTATGTTGCGGGGTTACCGGCCGGACCCTTTAGCTCAAAAGGGCAAAGTTGTGTGAGTGTGAGCGTATGGGTTTGTGAGGTGCGCCTTGCGGTCGGCCACCCCCCTTTCTGGGGGATGCGGCCTAGTGTCTGTATCTGTATCTCTCAGCGTCACTCCAGTCATGCTCCTAAAACATTTGGTTTCGAGAAGAATCAACTTTCTACTCTCTTCTGCTCTCTACCCCAAGTCTCTGTTCCGCAGACCACAGTTGAAACAACTACACCAGTAGTTAATATGACTGCAAGACGCAAATTAGTGAAGGATTATAGATAGGGATAAAAGAGTTAGTTTTGGCGCGATGCATGCAAGCTTGACTCAACCGGTTTGTACGGGGTAAGCGCAGAAACGGGGGGCGGGCGGAGGGTACCGGAACTGGTTTGGTGCCCCAAGTCAGCTAACGGACGAGGGGGGAAGGAGGAGTGGGAGGGGAGACCGGAAGGGGAGGGGGACGGAAGGGGAACGGAAGGGGGAACGGCGGGATGGAAGCAGGCTTGCGCCCTTGATTGACAAGGTTTATGTTATGAACATTTTAATTTGTACTGTATTTATGATCTTCATTGTATTTATATATATACATGTTTTTTCTTCTTTAGATGTTTGTAGTGGAGTTTAATTGGTGACTAACTGTTGCTCGTTATATATATTTGTTCGGTTCTGGTACGATTAGTGTTATTCCAAATTTCTGGTGGGGCGAGGCGTAGGGATCCCCTAGGCAAAAAGTTGGATGCGCTCCTGGAAGATTATCTGAGTTTGCTCATACCTGTTCCTTGTCCTACAAATTTGTTTTCATGTCACGTTTGATACGTTGTGAGTGTATGTATCGTTATTTATTCATGTATGGATTATATTTCTATATTTTTCTGTGGACATATACGTGTGTTTTCT
>SDVV010040705.1:0-10509 GCA_016164225.1 Gammarus roeselii | reverse complement strand
GTTGCGCTGGTGGTGGTGAGCCCGCCTGAACAGCTGGTCGCGGTATCATAGTGCGCCGCGCTGACTTGTCTTGAGGCACGGCAGATCCGGCTTTGCCAAACGTACGACCTCTCTGAAGGCCTTCAGTTGCCGTCGGTTCATGGATACCTTTTAAGATACTGGACGATTTTTTCTCGGCAAGCATTGTTGCTATACACATTGCCATCTTTGATATCCTATCAGCATTGCAGTCACAACTACGAGGGACTTTGGCAAGGCTTAGGAACTCAGCTAGTGCCTGTTGAATCTTCTTAATTGCTTCAGTATGAGACGACATTTCAATTCTGACGTCACGGGTTTGGGCAATAATATGAGCTGCATCAATATTTCTCAAGTCAACAGGGGGGACTTTATCAATGTCAACTGCTGCAAATAACGGAATACGCGGGTCATCTTCACTCATCAGACGTAGTATAGTCTTTAAAGCAGTCTAAGGCGCTGTCGAGGCACCTCGACGGGACGACAGTCTCTCTCCGCCACTAGATGGCGCTGTATCTGGAGCCTGGGGCTGAACATTTACATACAATTGCAAATCCTCCTTTGCTGCCCCCGCACCGTATGTTGTCTTGGCTATTGCAACCAGATCGTCTATCGGAATGACGTTTCTTCTTGCTCTTAGAAAACATAGTACATCATTTACATGTACGTTATTCTCACCATCACCTGCACTGCTGACATCCTTGCCTTTTGGTGCCATCTCTCACTGTGTTAGTGCTTCTGGTTTCAAGTTACACGCTCTGTAGGCGCTACCCTCTCGCCATTTTCACTTGGTGGCCTGTGTCAAGAGTTCAGCTCACACACTGTTTTTCATTATTATCTTTATTGTTCAGAGATCATACGAGATTCAAAATTTGCACCAGGATCTTATACACCACCTGTGCAATGCATCAGCACAAATATAATCACCACCCTCTGAACGGGTCACAAACTCGGGGAGCACAAAGCAGGCACTCCCTCTCACCACCACCACCACGGGTAGAACATAATAATGTAGACGGTTAGTTTAGGATAGGTAGACAGAGTAACCCGTACAAGCTCACGTAGGGTGACGTAGAACTAGTATAGATTCTAGCATCATTATATTTTACATGATAACTGTGTATCGACAACGTATCGAAGAACGATCCTCGACGCGATTGAAGTGGCCATTCCTGAAAATAGAAACCCCGCCAAAAGCTAAGTAAGTAGATGTAAAGGTGTGTTTTTCCCCAAGTGAGTCGATAATCAAGGGTTCAACATTAAGATGTATTTTAGTATATAGCAAAAATGTCATTAACGTGTCAAAATCAGAAAGGGAAAGTAAAATAATACACGGCACAGCATAAGGCGAAACGATTTTGAAGAGGTTTGTGGCACGTGAATTTGAATAACATAGAATGAAATGCCTATGTAACATATTTCCATCATTATTATGTACAGACGCATTATCAGTAACATATCTCCGTCATCATTTGTGTGCAGACGCATTATCAGTTACATATCTCCGTCATCATTTGTATGCAGACGCATTAGCAGTAACATATCTCCGTCATCATTATATGCAGATGCATTATCAGTAACATATCTCCGTCAACATTTGTATGCAGACGCATTATCAGTAACATATCTTCGTCGTCATTTGTGTGCAGACGCATCATCAGTAACATATCTTCGTCATCATTGTGTGCAGACGCATCATCAGTAACATATCTTCGTCATCATTGTGTGCAGACGCATATCAGTAACATGTATTCGTCATCATTGTGTACAGACGCATTATCAGCAACATATCTCCGTCATTATTTGTGTGCAGATGCATCATCAGTAACATATATTCGTCTTCATTTTGTGCAGACGCATTATCAGTAACATATCTTCGTCATCATTGTGTGCAGGCGTATTACTACCAGTGAGCGTTTTGATGGATATATCTTCGTCGTAGTCTCTCAATTATTATTAAAAATATGTTTTGAAATTAGTAATATGAAACGAACTCATAGTTAGTATATTACCAGCTCTAAAAATACTACAAGTACAATCATTACCGCAGGTAATTCATCGCAACAGAAGTTGTCAATTACTAGCAAATCGACAGTTATTTATCCCAGCCAATGCCACTTACCCGGTTGGGATAGTCTGCAACGATGTGCCTTGAAACGTACTACTTTCTTATCAGTCATCGCCGTATCTTTGTTGCTTTCCTCTTCACAATACCTCAGCTCTGTCTCACCCTTTACCGGTATCGTCTTAAATGTCTAACATCGGGCCAATGACAGAATGATTGGGGAGTAATGCCTGCTAACCTGAACCCCGTCATCGCACGGCATGCCTCGATAAGATAAGGCCTTAGATAGCGACGGTGAGAGCGCAATTGGTGTCCAACACAGCCGTCGACGGGAGCTTGTTTGGCCCCTGCTCCGCATTTTGAAGCAGTGCAGAGGCGGTGAATTGAACGAGTGTCATTAGGTGGAGGGCTGAGAAACTGTTTCATCGATGAAGTTCTTACAGATGATTGATAAGCCTTGTGGTTCAGTTAAGAAATGCAGTTTGGTCGTGTTTGTTTTACGGCCCATCCGTGATCAATATGGGCAGTCTCGTAAAGTTCCCAGATACCAGTGTGATTATAGATGCAAATTAAAGGCTCAAACGAGTGAATATGAAGTTCATCTGTTCATGTGTGTGCGTTATGGATGCATGAAGCAAATCAAACACAATTTAGGTCCGGTTCGTGTTAATCTCAGATACACCTAAACAGACTTGAAACATGCATGGTGCATACTCGCGTCCAGACTCGGATCCTGCTGTGCATCGTGACATAGAACGTATTGGCAAAGCAATCATCAGTTCCTGCTGAATTTGGTCGGTGTACAGTTGCGAACGAATAAATCGCCAACAGGTCACATTTAACGGAACTGACAAGGTTCCACTTGATATTTTTGAATTTCTATCAGATTTATACACCAGTATTTCTGACAATTTCCATTTTATTTATAGTCAATAGTGGTTGAGATTTGTATATTTTCCTGTTCATCTGCTAATTAACACTCAACATATTCTGATTTTACTTTAAATGCTGGTACCTAAAGTTGGTCTTCTATCCAGCGTGGCTGGCTCGGACGCATTTTCCTAAATACATGACAGTGGCAAGTTCGTCGTGTGCCTCCAATAAATGCCAGATGTCATTATTGGCATATCATACGGTTAAAAGGAAATGTTTCAAGTACATTTGTAATGCAATATATTTTTTCGGATAGTAAATTCGTCCTTAAACGATGTGAAAATTTTTTCACGTTGAAACAAATGTGATTTGAAACTTTTTCATACAAAGCACAATTTTGACCGGACATAAACCTTAGCAAAGAAACAATGTATATTTCAAACACCAGTAATTCAATTTTATAAAAGTTTTTAGTTTGGCATTTAAACCTCAAAATACAGGGTGCTTATACTTTTGTAACCATTTAATCGCTCTATACATTCGACATCATATGACATTATAATCGTTAAATCAATGAAATTGATTGAAAAAGAGTGAACTTTACATGTTAAACTACATTAAATGATAAAAAGTAATTATCAACTTCAAATGGGACTCATCCTCACGAACGCAGGACTGAACCCCTCGGATGAAGCTTGCAACTGAAAAGCCTAGCTTTCACCTTGCTCAATTCTGTGTCGTCTTTGCCAAGCAGTTTCTTCAGATATTCAGTTATTGTTAGCTTGAGTTAGTGAACAGTAGATTACATTTACAATATAATATAGATAACAGTTACAATAGTTTACATCTCTCCCAAAACCAGTCGTCGAGCGGGCTGAGGTCGGGCCATGGCCAGTCTGTTCGGCGGCTGATCACTCGCTCCGATAATTTGTCCGATAGAAATACATGGCACTCCGTGGAGCAGAGAGCAGGAGCTTCATCCTGTTGGTAGTAGCATTCCTCCAACCTAATAGCTGGCCATATTTTTATCTTGAAGAGATTCAGGTAGTTCTTGGAGCAACTCTAGTATCAACATTAGACATAAACAAATTGTAAATTCTTAAATCGTTTAAGTACGAAAATCTTTAAATAGGTTCTAACAAACACGGTTATAGCTGGGCTCCTTATGACACCGCTAGCGATAAGAATAAATATTTTCGGATCAACTGCCAATATCCTGGTCGGCAACGCCAGCAGCGTCATCCACAATGCAGCCTGGTCATCCCTGCCAGCAGCGTCATCCACAGTGCAGTGTCCGTGCCACAAGTTGCGATGAGTACAGGATTGTATTTTGATAATCATTTATTTATTATAGATTTGATGTCAAAACATTTCACAGTTTTCTGATGTCGTTCTCAACTGATGATGCTGATTAAATGTACATCGATTGGGCGTTTTTTTTTGTCTGAAAAATGTATTGCAGTTTATATGATACTTTACAGGTGTTTTTGATCTATATAAATGTATTGCATACATTATGTTGTTCTATTAAATGCTCACAGATGCATGTTTAATTAGGTTCATTTTTTTCAATTTATGTTCCAAGTTGATAGTTCAACTAACAAATGAACAAACAGTAGCAATGTTGGCAACATCCAGGTACATCTTCAAGAAGATCAAGAAGGGTAGGAAGGACGAGGAGGACTCAGGTTCAGAAGACTCTGATGAAGGATCCGATCGAGGGGGAAGAAAAGAAAGACCTGCCGTGAAAGATCAACGACCTGATAATTTCAGACGTGGTGGAGCTCAACAGAGTGGACGTCTAGTGGCTTCTTCTCGACGACCAAAAACGAGAGAACGTAGAGATGCCTCTCTCCCTCGCAGACAACAACCGAGAGAAACAAGGGTAGACGAAACTGAATCAGACTCTCTACCTCGCCGACATCAAACACGAGAGAGAGTGAAGGATTCACTGCCTCCAACACACCAAACAAAGGAAGTTTGGGGAGCTCCTCTTTCCCGCAGACCCCAACGGCAAAAACCTCAAGATGACCCACCTCTTCCTAGAAATCAAGAACTTGAATTTTTCGAACCCACTAACCCGGGTCCGAGAGGAGCAGCCGTTTCTAAGTCAAAAACTGAAACGCTTCAGCAACCAAACCGAGACTCGCTGGATGAAAGAAGTCTATACAGCCTAAATTCAGGAACACAACCCGACAATAAAAGAGTAGCAGTTCGTCAAAACATTGGAGCTCAGGAAAAATCGAACACCAGTCTCGGTAACAGCAACCGTGTAGCAGTAAATAAGAACGAACCTGCTGACGATACCTCGTTCACCGACCAGCAGCTTGATTCCAGCGATACACCTGAGTTTAGCGTGGAACATAAAGATATTGGAAAGAAAGTCAAGAAGGAAAAGAAAAAGAAAAAAAAACAGAAAAAAATTACTGGAGAAGCTGAAGAAGCAAAGAAATTTATTAAAGCCAATGGTTTCAAGAGTCGTTCTGAAAGAAACCCTGATGAAAAGGATGATTTGAGGAGCGAATATAGTGATGAAAGCCACGACTTAAAGCGACAGACTAATCCAGTGAAAGATGATTACAAGGCTGTTGAACATAGAGTCATATCACAGTTGAATAGCTCTGCGGATAAAACTCCAAGTGAATTCCTTAAGTCAAAAGGCACATTTAGTACACGACAGATCGCCCACACTAATTTACCGAACGTAAATAACCTTAGCCAGCAGAGCCGTTACACTCCTACTCTCTTTGCTCCGCAAAACCAGCCGAACAGAGCTTCTGCTGTGTCATCACTGGAGCACGGCACGAACAGAGCGCCAAATCAGCTTAACAGCGTTGGAGACAACCATTTCGTCCGCCAATCAGGGCCGTATCGTTCGTCTAAGGCCTCCGTACATACAAAGGCATCGATTATGTTAGGATATCCTCAGAGAGGCTTAGGTCAACAGCCAATAAATTCACAATTCAGCCGTGATAACCGCATTTATCAATCCAATCCTAACATCAACCTTAAAGTTAAGGAGGACGTTCCTATAATGAATCACTACAGATTCACGTTGGAAGATGTTTCCGCAGCCCCATTCCAACGAAATAATCGAACCTACCAGTCCAATCCAAATATTTTCAGGTCAGCATCTAAGCAGCAAGGAACGTCTACGGTTAATCCACAGACAACACAGACTCAAATCGTGCCTCCCGTACAATACAATCGTCCGGTGATTAGACCTTCATTAGCTCACCCTCAGCAGCCCAGGCCTCCCCAGTCAGTCTTCGCTTTGGAAGGCATTACGCAGGCTAGTCCATTTTCCCAGACTCATCAGGTTGTCACTGACAAATTGCACAGTGACCCAGACTACCAGACCCATCTTTCAAACTCTGGGAGATCGTACCCCCAACAAGCGCTTCCAAGCGCTGTACTCAGAAATAATTCGATTCTCCAGACGCAACAGGTTCCTCCTTCCAGAGTCCACACTAGTCCGTTTCCGCAGGCACAGTTTGCTTCAACTCGTGGTACAATCACTAATCACCCGCAGCCCCACCTGGCACCACCTGCTAGAACGCTTCTTAGTCCGTACGATCCTTCAGACGAATATGAAGAACACCAGCGTCAGCATCATGAGTTACCTCCTCAACACCAGGAGAAGCATTCAGTGTCCCAGCATCTGCAGGCGCAGTCTGACTATCTTCATCAACATCAACAACGACAGCAACATCAACAACCTCAGCAACAGCATCAAATGCATTTCAACCAGCCCCAGGATCAAAGTTACAATCTGGGACACCATCAACAAAGTCACATGCAACAACTCCTTCCTGAAGTACATCAACAACCACCGAGGGCGTTGGTAGAGGATATGACGAGCAGAAGAGAACCTGTGGAAGAAATTGAAGACCTTCAAGAACTCAGGTAGGACGAAAAGAATTGGTAGTCGTTGGGTAGAAAGGGCACAGAAACTCCTCGGCAGTTTCCAAACGTGAAGATTGCTACAGACCCAACGTCGTTGGTTTTATGATAAGTTTGCACAATAAGTTGAAGGAATCATGCACAGTCATTTTAGAATTTCATACGGCGAGGTTACGAATACTTTATACGCAGACTCCACAACTGTGAAGATGATTTTACCATCTATTTAGAAGGGTATTCACGATTTTTTTGAATTTTGACAAATCTACTGTAGGCTCTTGCTTCTTCCTCATTTTACTTTACACGCTGAAATACTTCATTTCTTTCATCAAAGGACAACGATGCTTTGACTACGTGCCCCCATACTCAATGGGGTTGATTACTTAGATTGATGTATGTCCTTCTTAACTTGGAACACAGATTAAAACTATTGTTCAGGACAGAACTGGTCTCTTTCACTGAATTCACGAAGACTCGAAAGACAAATAACTATCCTAATCACAATTTTATTCCGCTTGTCAACCAATTTGTCCTAGATTAAAATAAAAGATCAAAATCTTAAGCCCAAATATCAAGGCTCATTTACTCTTCAGGCATATTCACTCTTCATTGCTCAGACTGAACCACGCCGAATTGCTTATACATTATCAGTGGACAGATTTTCGAAAAATATTCTCTTTTAGAAGTGGTCGTATGTGTATCAAATGTGGGGCACATACCTACTTAGCCAAAATCCATAGGGCTTCTAGGTTTTTAAGAATACAGAACCTGTTTTTTTTAAATTCACTGGTGATGTTATTGATAGGTTCAATAGTGGGAAAGTTCCTCAGCAAAGCATTTGATTGTGTTAACCGTGAAATTTTGGTGGAGGAAATACGGTATTTTGGAGTTAGTTCCACTGATAAAACTTGGATAAAAAGTTATCGTTTTGATAGCAAACACATAGTGAGATGGATCAGACAATCATCATTTGTCTGTTCACTTATGTTGAAGTATCGAAGGGTCGATGCTTGTGTATTTGTTCTTCTTTAACTACTCTAATGATATTGTAAACTTTATCAAACAGTTTGTCAGGTGTCCATTTTGCAGATGATACTACTGAGTATTAAACCGGAAAAACATAATAATGATATTTTAACTTGTATGAATAGTCCGTTGATCTACATTCAAACTAATTCACTACTTAAAAGCTGACCCTAAATGTCAACAAGACACATGTTGTGATGATATACGGGGAAAAGATACCCGCTCCTAACACACACGACGAATTGGAAGGTCCGCCAATTGTAAATGTAGCATGGTTTAATAACAGACGAGATTCTTGACAAGAAAAATCCCGTCTCTTTGTTGCCGGGAAATTACCACATGGTGGGGCATCCTCATCAAAATTCGAAATTGTTCCTCGACTTCTGCAAAATGTTTTTTGTTCACCTGCTTTGTTTATTCCTTTCTGACTTACTGAATAAAAGTGAGGCTACTACCTACAAACAAACCTAAGACCTACCAGTCAGAGACAAAAATAAGTTAGAACATTGTAACATACTAGCAGACGTGAACGCACACTGTCTCTCTCATGTTAATAGAACATTCTCCCACAGTTTTACATCATTAACTTTTCTCCTGCAGTATTTGTTGGCAATGCTTTGAATCATTTTACTTACATCGATAACGATTATTTCGTATGAAACAACCCCGTGTGAGTAGATAGAAGGGAATCATAACGTGCCCCATGAAGGAATAAGATAGGGCATAAATATAGGAGGGTAGGGGGAGGGGGTCAGGCGCAAAAGGGAATCAAAAAGTGCCCTGTGAAGGAATAAGATAGAGCATGGTTAGCGGAGGGTAGGTGAAAGGGGGTCAGGCGCAAAAGGGAATCGAAACGTGCCCTGTGAAGGAATAAGATAGGGCATAATTAGCGGTTGGGAGGGGGTCAGGCGCAAAAGGGAATCGAAGCAGCTTGTAGTGAAGGCATATGATTCGGCATAATTAGCGGCGAGGAGGGGGTGGGAGTCAGGCGCATAGGGACGCCAAAACGTGCCCTGTGAAGGAATAAGATATGGGCTCCAAAACGTGCCCAAGACAGGGTATAATATATCAGTGTCATTTAGTGGATCTTATCTCGATATGTACTCCTCTCGTTACGAATTTTTGACATTTTGTTAATACGTATTGTAGACGGTAAGTATGCTTTTATTTTTACAATTGGATTGTTCACAAGAAATGACGGTACATATTGTCATGTTTATTAGTGTAGGATACATTTTAATATGTTACTTTTATAACGTATTATAGTTTCACAGGCCCCCTGTTATTTCAATGTTTTTTTGTTGCTCGCACATTTTGTTATGTATGACTCATTTGCATGAAACTTTTACTGCTCAAACCTGATTTATTTAGGATATGCGTAATCAATGTGGTTATGCATGAAATGGTATTAGCACGTATTTTTTAGTGTGGGATACATTTGAATAGAAGCCTCTTTTACCGATTCCATTTAGTTTTCAATGGTTATTGCCCATATATTTTGATAAGTATTCGATGTCGATGACATCTTTCTCTTTATTAGTGAGTCCCGTAGTATGTACGTAGTATTTTTATATCACGATCGATATTGTTTGATTAAACCTGCCCATCCATTCCCTTTAAGCGTCTCCTGTAGTCCAAACGCAAGTGACACTGGACAAACTTTTTATCCATCAATGCCACTAAAGATCTTATCTTGACTTGCACTCCTCTCGGGGTATGCAGTAGGGTATACCTGCAATCACTTTGCCGCGTTCGGTAGAAATAGCGTTGATTCATTTGGTCATGAAGTATGGTGTACCTTTAATCACTTGCCGTGTTCGGTAGGGATAGCATTTGTTTCATTTGGACATGCATTAGGATGAACCTTTAATCACTTGGCTTACGGGTGACTCATTCTGATGGACGGACGGACAGCTTTTGGATATACATTGGCAGTTTTTATGTTATGAACATTTTTCATTTTATCGTATTATGATATGTATTGTATTTATATATATTTTTTCTTCTTTAGATGGTTCTATCAGGCTACGCTTGGTTCCTTTCGATTCTGGTATGAATATTGTTATAGCAAGTTTCTGGAGTGGTGTGGTGTAGGAATCCCCTAGGCAAAAAGTTGGATGCGCTCATGGAAAATTAGAAAAAATTGCTCATATATGTTCTTTGTCTTAACAGTAATTTCCGTGGCATGGTCGCTTTGTTTGAGTGAATGTTTCGTTATATATTTTATGTCCGGATTATATTTCTATATATTTTTCTAGACATTTATGTTTGTATTTCTTATCTAGTTGGGGTATGAATGACTCCTTCGGAAGTTGGTTGGATGCTTGATATCGAATCTAGGTAATGTTCTGTGTATATTTTTTTCCAGTAGTTTATTTCATATGCATATATTATCTATAGGCAGTTGGCGATCGATCTCATCGTTAAGAAACAATAAGCTGCAGATACGTTCACGTATTTTGAGATGCATTTATTCTGTGGGAAATAAACCAAGAATTATTTATACATTTTTCATGATGTTGATACATGGATACATAGGAACATTTAAATCGATTGTAAATATTCATGGTCGGTTGCAGTTCTTTTTCACGCATTTTCACTACATATATAGGTGGACAATCCAA
>SDVV010040704.1:0-10509 GCA_016164225.1 Gammarus roeselii | reverse complement strand
AACGCATGATGGGCTTGAAAAGTTTTTCGAAGGGATTGTGATCGGAGTAGAAATATTTAGCATTTAATGTGTTTATGGATAACTTCACTGACATCATCGGTGTCCTTGATTAACACACAAATGTATCTGTGGATTACGTATGAGCAGGGCATGTAGATTTGTTTGCACTCTACCTTTTCAATTTACCTTAATTAAACATAATTATTAATGATTTGTATGCCCCTGCAAATGCATCTATATAAAATCCCAGTTCGGATACACCCACTCCTACTGCAATATAATCACGGCTACTGCTAGTACAATTTTATTATGGAAAGGTTTAGTCCAGTTGGTGAGTCGAGTTTCTTGACTATATTGCGAGAAGAGTTAGTGACCGGCCAGCCGAGAGAGAGGTGAAACAAACATTAACTATGCAAAAGCAATGTTATCATCCTAAGTAAGTAGAAACGTTATTCCAGCATCATTTCCACGAATGGATGGTTGTCATATTGACGAGCAGAGACAAAGAATAATTCATTACAATTCATCCGATCAATCTGAGGAGCTAGTTTATGTTCGCGTTTCATTCCGTTAGTCAGCCATTTTCATGCCTATCAGCAGTTTTTATTTAAATTCCCCTTCGCCATCCTCGTCGTTTCACGAATTCTCGTCAGAAACAGTCCAGCCAGTCGTTCCCTTTCAGGAGAAATACAATTATCACCCCTTTCCATCCCACCCTGTCATCCCACGAATTTCCAGTCAAGAACAGAATTGCTCTGGAGGGTCAATAATTGACACCTCTCTCGACAAAAGAACTAAAATAATAGGCTTCAGCATTAGGGAGCAGGGCCGAAATCAACGGGGAAAAATGGGCGTTGCTCGAAGTTTACTTGAGCTATGAGAGGCAGGAGTGCTGCTTCTTCAAGACCGAAGTTGTTTCAGATGACACGAGTAATCCTATTCAAATCTAAGTCAACAGCTCTGCGACGCAACTCCACAAAGCAACAACTATATTACATTGTCGAACGTTAAGAATCCTGCATTGTCGCATTGTTTGGTGATCCGCTAAATTTGAGGTGGAAACTTATCAATGGACGAGGTTATGGTCAACCTGGCGTTACTAACAATCCACTTTGGCCGCCATCTTGGTAGATGTTCTCGCTCTCCCTTCACCAATTCACCGGCCCCTTCCGGGAAATGCCGCTGTAACCTAACGGGATAAAATCTACATCGTAATTCCAGAGGCCTGCCACTAAACGGCTGGAGTGCGAGATAGGGACAGTTCCTGTCTTCAAAATTTCAGGTAGTGCAGAAATATTTAAACGAATGCTGATTCTGGTGGCACTTCGACTTGGGCTTCCATTCGTGATGTCATGATGCTATGTCGGTATCAGAGAAGCCAGAAATCTAGAAGGGCCCGAGATCTATCCTTCGAAGAGAAGAGCAGTGTATTTTGTGAAATAACTTATACAGCAAAGTCTAAGTTAATATGGTGTTAGGCTTCATCAGGAGGGAGTAGATATCTAGGGAATGTGCCGATGAGCGTGACATAATTGGAAATAGTCCCAACCTCCACTGAGGACCCACTAAGAGAAAAATTGGATCAAATTATCTCTGCTAGCGCAGACAAACTTGGTCTTGACATGGTTATCAAAGTATTTTGTCCTGCGATGTCACTCCATCTATTTTTTTTTATATAAAACATCCTTCCTACATTTGATCACATCGTTTGCACTCCTCTTGATATGCATCATCTGCAGTTTTTTATAAATCGTGGAAGTTATAGCAGCAATCATTGTGTAGATTTCGATGTGCGATATGAGCACAACGTCAATGAGAAGCAGTTCGACGCGTCTCCCCGCCTTGGTATATTCCCAATTTTTCTCAGATGATGGATTGCCCTTGGTGGGATGGACAACCTTTTTCCCGCAGTTTTTCCCTTCCTCTCACATCGTCTTTCCTGCCCTAGGACCGACAAGCGTGATGTCAAGCCTGGTTCTCTTATAATCACCATCAATCTCTGTTAGACAAGAAGCCATCAAAACTAGCTTCGCTAGAATAGGGTAACTTTTGCGAAGCGCGGCGCTGATGGCTTTCTGCAGACATCGTTTACGAGTTTGGAAAGGATTCTGCGCCCAGACCTTTCTATGTCGACTATCTATATAAATGAAGGACACACGAGCATTACAAAGCAGGAGATCATGATTCAAAATCATTGCACGTTCCCCATAGCGTTCTACCTTATACGATGAAACGCTCTTAACATGCCAGGAGGTATTCACAAGGATAAGGGCCGTACGGAATAAAATCATTGGGTAACTAAGGAAAACAGTTCACCAACAAACTAGACCTGCTATCAGCATAGTTGGACATGAAAAAGTATCATTTTGTTTTCAAACCTGAGGAAATATTTACGGGATCTACTTACGAGAAGTTCGTCAAATGCCGGATCTATTACCGTATTGCCGCCAAACAATAAATTGATGACAGTTTATGGCTGAAAAATTGATTGCGTCAATGAGACATCACCATAAATGTTTTCTGAATGCGATGCGATTTTGAGGTATAGTGATGATGCCTGCCTTTATATAGCTACTTTGCCTAACTTTCCTCACTGAACAGGTATATCGCTGTCCTCACTGAACAGATATATCGCTTTCCTCACTGAACAGGTATTTTGCTTTCCTCACTGAACAGATATATCACTTTACTCACTGAACAGGTACTTTGCTTTCCTCACTGAACAGATATATCACTTCACTCACTGAACAAGTATATCGCTTTCCACACTGAACAGGTATATCGCTTTCCTCACTGATCGGGTACATCGTTTTCCTCACTGAGCTGGTATATCGTTTTCCTTACTGAACTGGTACATCGTTTTCCTCGCTGAACAGGTTTATCGCTTTCTTCACTGAACAGGTATATCAATTTCCTCACTAAACAGGTATTTCACTTTTCTCACTAAACCGGTAAATCGCTTTCCTCACTGAACATGTATATCGTTTTCCTCACTAAACAGGTATATCGCTTCCCTCACTGAGCAGGTAAATCGTAATAAATAGTGTCTGCGTTCCAGTAGATTGTTCTTCCTACGAGTAATTCTAATACATTTTGCAATATTCTGATTTTTAGCTTCTGATTTTAAGAATTATATACGATTTTTATGATATAATAGCTTCGAAACAAGTGACTATTACCAGAAGTGTTATTGCTATATGCTTACCGTCGCAGAACAATTGCATTTACAAATACATGGGAAGATAAGAAGCTACAAACGAAATTACGGTGTGAACATGGACGCTGTCTACCCTTCAAAAGAATTACTGATAAAGTGAGTTTAGATTTTATGTTCAGCTACGTTGTGGAACAATGATTATAATTATTTCATAGTAGCAACTTCAACACATAAGTGACATTGAAAAGAATTACAATTTTAATTCCTTAACTAGGCAGAATTGAAAATAATCAAATCCGTCAAAATGTCAGCGTTGCACATTTAAAATATCAAAATACCAATTCAGTAATTTTTTTTAAAGGTCAATGATGAGCTCAGACATTTTTGAAATGTTTTTATATGAGCAAATTATAGTGGATTCAGAACAAAAATATGTATAGAAAGTTCGCATCCCGTATATCATTTTACCTGCCATCTACATATGTGGAAATAATAATGATGCATAGCTCGACGACGATCTAGTCCGGGACTCAAATTCATTTCTGAACTTCTTTCTCCGTTCTCTTAATGTTTTTTGGTATCGCGCACAATTTTCAGATTTACAATGAAACACACAAACATATTGTGCAAATAACCAAAAAACAATACACGATTTAACCTTCTCGAAATTGGAGCTACGTGATATATCTTGATCCCGCTGGGTATAGCAACAGTTGATAATTGCGTCATAGACAAAGTGACCATCGCCATCGACCGCATGAACGGTTCTGTTCTCTCTTTTGCCAAAGAGACTAATTTTTTTAATTTGGATATTTTTTCTTGTCGTTTTAGGCTTTAATAATAGCAAAATGTAAAGTCGGTTACCGCCTTGTATTGTTGATGTTGGAACATGGTACACCACACTCCGCTTTGCTGGCTACAATGAGCCCCAGATCATCATGCCATCGACTGTGGCCATCACAGAAACTGCCAAGGTTGGGGACCAGTCAGCTCGACGAATCTGTAGTGGTGTTGAAACCCTTGACTTCTTTATAGGTGATGAGGTGATGGAGTTAAGTAGCCTTTGCACTTGGTATTGTTGAAGATTGGGACTTCATGGAAAAATTATTGGAGCAATGTAATTTCAAATACTTGTGAGCAGAACCTGAAGGCGATTTCTTCCTACTCACTGAGCCTCCCATGAACACTACAGAGAACAAAGAATACACAGGAGAGGTCATGTTCGATTCATTCAACGTCGCCGGTCTGTACATTGCCGTACAGGCGGTGCTCCCGCTAGCCGCCTCATGGGCGTCCCGGTAAGTGACACGTAGCTATCCTTGACAGACACCGTGGTGGACTCGGGAGATGGGGTCACACACTGCAAAAGACCCTCTTAAAAAAAATGGACCAGAACGTCGTTTGCAGTTGAGTTCTCCCCCATGTAGGCTGGTAAGCTTATTGTAAGAGAATGGTCATTTGCTATAGAGAGTAGTTCATAAGGGTGCCAAAAGCAGGGTGGCGGCTAATGATTGTTTGGGCAGGGCCATCGCTGGCTTATATGTCCCAAATGCAAAGTAAGGGTACCTCTTAGAAGAGATGGGTCGTTCCTGAATAGAGTGGCGTACAGATGTCCCTTTCGGACGGTGACGACCACTTATGGGATGAAAAGAGTCGTTTGATGTTAATAAAGTTATGAAAATATGATAGTACTTAGTTATATGTGTGCGGGCGGCTACTTATCATCAGAGGAAGATCGTTTGCGGTAGAGTGTAGCCAATAGTGGTCCCATCTGCAGGATGGAGTCTAATTATTACAGGAGTAGGGGCTTCTGCTGTCGACTGTAGCTAATAATCGTCCCAAAGCACGGTGGCAGCTTCTTATTGTCAGAGCGGGGTTGTTTGCTTTAGGTTGTTCCAAATGAAGGGTGGCGGCTATTTATTGACTGAGAAGGATTGTTCTGAACATAAAATAGATTGCAGTCGTCATAAATGCAGGGTGCCGGCTATTCATTGACTGAGAAGGATTGTTCTGAACATAAAATAGATTGCAGTCGTCATAAATGCAGGGTGGCGGCTATTTATTGACTGAGAAGGATTGTTCTGAACATAAAATAGATTGCAGTCGTCATAAATGCAGGGTGGCGGCTATTTATTGACTGAGAAGGATTGTTCTGAACATAAAATAGATTGCAGTCGTCATAAATGCAGGGTGGCGGCTATTTATTGACTGAGAAGGATTGTTCTGAACATAAAATAGATTGCAGTCGTCATAAATGCAGGGTGGCGGCTATTTATTGACTGAGAAGGATTGTTCTGAACATAAAATAGATTGCAGTCGTCATAAATGCAGGGTGGCGGCTATTTATTGACTGAGAAGGATTGTTCTGAACATAAAATAGATTGCAGTCGTCATAAATGCAGGGTGGCGGCTATTTATTGTCTGGGAAGAATTGTTTTGTGTAAAGAGTAGATTGAAGTCGTCATAAATGCAAGGGGCGGCTACTTATTGTCAGAAAATAATTATTTCTTCATTCAGAAAATACGCTGTTCTGTCACGTTGCATAGAAGCTACAACTTTGTTCTGAAAGGAGATGTTATTACACGCTGCAAAAAAACTGCTGCATTGTTTCTTAAATGAGCTGTTACTTAACGCTGAAAAGAAACGGCTGCTCTGTTCTATAATGAAGCTGCCACTTTATGTTTCGAAGAATCTGCTGCTTTGTTCTGCAAAGGAGCTGTTTATGCTGCTATAAAGTTGCTGCTTGGTTTGGCAAATGAGTTTTTTCTCAATGATGCAAAGAAAATGTCACTTTGTTCTGTCAAGGCTGCTACTGTTCTGCAAAGACTGCTGCTACCTCATACATTAAATTTGGTGGCCGTGTCATGCTTGTGACTTGTTGCAACCGTGTTCTGCAAATAGCTGCAGGTTTAAGCTGCAATATTATTCACCGTGAAGAGCAGTTTCTCCACTCATTTATGTCCATGCAGTTCTCTGCGGAGGAGATTGAACAATTTTCTGTTTCTATAGTAAGTGCGCCATGGTGCATAGGGGTGGCTACTTACAGGGCCTAATGAATAGCTAGTTATTGTTTCTGGTAATCGAGGCTTCAGCAAGACTACTTACTACTCTAACTACCCTTTTGATCCATCCCTGCTTGCGCATATCAAGCTGCGCAGCGACCGATGCAGTAAAGCACTGTCATTTGATTGGTAATAATATCTCTCTCCTTCCCGGTTGGAGTGGATGGATGATTATTCATTTTATAGATCAATAACACTTTATTTTAGTATTCATTTTTTTTCTTATTCCGTTTTCTCCATTATTTAATTGTGCCCTTTTTTCTTGGTGATACATTTTGCATTAATTGTTATACATCGAGGCTGGTTGAGACTAGGTGAACCGGGGAATAAGGGGTACTTGTGGAACAAGCCGTACTCGAGGAACCCGGGGATTTGGGAACCCGAGGGACTTGTAAGACCAAGAGTACTTGGGGAACCCACTTGGACTCTTCTGAGGACTTTTGGGACACCCTTGAAGCCCTTTGGAACCCCCTTGAGAAATGCTAGGACCCTATTGAAGGCCCTCTGAGCCCTGTGACCTCTGCCACCCCTCCCCACGCTGTAAAACCCTTACACAGAAAAATGTATATATGTGAAGTGCTCGAGTAGCAAAATTAGTTATTACAGTCCACGGACTACTGAAACAGAGGGGGAAAGCCGCGTCGAGGCTGGTCGAGGTACATCGAGATCAGTCGAAACATGTTGAGGCGAGTCGAGACAAGCCGAGATGAACAGAGACGAAAGGGAGTCGAGGGATCCGGAGGTCACGGGGAATTGGGTTTCCCTCCGGGACCCATCGGGCTCTTTTGGGACCCGAGGGACCTCTACCCCTCCACCCCCCTCCTACCCTGTCCCCTTAAACAATAAGTGTGATGCCAATTTTCTAAGCCTCTTCACGGTCCAGTATTTTGTCATCTTAAATAATGCAAGTGTATTTGTGCGAGAGTTCCTGTTTGTGTTGTTTTAGTGTGAGCTCGCTGGCGCGTGGAAGGACCATATGCCATTTTTTGTAACCGACCTAACCCGCGTAGGTGGGAAACCTGTATATTTCGGAAGTGTACTGTAATTGACCTAGACTGCGTAGCTACAAACCTTGTGATGCGCTGCTGTTGTAGTTGATCTGATCCGTGTAGCCGTAGACCTTGTACCAATCTCGATGATACTATCTGTACGCATCGGCGTGCGTACATATTATTCTTGAAGTTTTAAATGGTTGGAGATGGGAATTCGTTTCGTCTGTCTTTATCTTGTGCGCCCTAGCGTGCGTGTGTGCCACGGCTGAAGTTTTCATATTGTTCTGATTTGACGAAGTTGTTTTTCTCGAACACGGAGGATTGCGAGCCTAGCGCAGTCCGTGATCTCCGTGCCCTACGGAGGAGCCTGATGTAGCTCGAGCTGGGGCTCCGGTGGGGGTGAGACACCTATAAATAAATAAAATGTACTGTAATTGACCTAGACCTAACATTGTGTTGCGTTGCTGTCGGAGCTGACCTTGTCCGTGTAGCCGTAAACCTTGTACCAGCCTCGACGATATGTACGCACTGACGTGAGTACATATTACTCCTGAAGTTCTAAATGATTGGAAGAGGAGATCCGTTTCGTCTTAGCGTTTTTCTTTCGCGTACCGGCGTGCGTCTGACACAGCTGAAATTTTCAAGTTGTTCCAACTTTAATAACGTTGTTTTTTTCGCACACAGAGGTGTGCGAGCCTACTGGAATCCATTATCATCGAGCTCTACGGGGGACCCTGTTTTGACTCGTGGTGATGCCCCGGTGAAATAAGGCTTAAATCAAATCAAACTCACCCTCTCCGCAGTCACACTCGCCGCCTCTCCATGAGCCCTGTTTTTTTATCACTCACTCCCTGTAGCACTTCCCATACCAGAATATCCCTCGCCGCCTCATATTCTACAGTCCCCTGTATTCTTGCCTCGTTTCCTTTTATGCCTCGCAAATCTATGAGCCCAGTGAGAGATGGAGGCAATACGGCACGTGACTAGACTCGAGGAAATATCTTCACTCGAACTGATGCACGAAACCTTGAGGAAATTCGGAACGGTTGAAAATTTTGAGGCTCTTACTTTCTAATTTGGTGAGTAGTCCAGAGTTATGTATTTGTGAAAGGAACGCGCTGTGGTATAACGAATGCTAAAAAATATATTATGTATATCCATAAGTTCATCGATATAACCAATGATCAAATGGATTCCAAGTTCAACTGTAACAAATCAATTTTGATTTTCATTTTATTAGTTCAAATAGTACATTTACTAATGAAATTCATGCGCGCATAAGCTCAATGAATAAAAATAAATTGTCAGATGATGATTGTCAATGATTGTCTTTTTGTATGCCATTTTAGTGAGGAGGCCTTACTCGATTGTTCACATTGACAGCACCATTCCTAAGCCTGGAATTGAAAGAAGTTGAAGTAAAATCAAAACAAGCACAATTTATACTTCCGTTCCATGGATATTTCCAGCCCATCACTCTATCTTTTAACACTTTTCAGGCTATTCCGGTCGATGCCTTCGCCTCCGTTTGAATTCTCGTCATTGCTGTTTGGAGGGCAGCCCTGCCCTTCATGTCATGTCCTCACCCTCCCTCCCTCCCTCCTGCTCCAAAATCTTGAAACTCGCCCATATTTTCATCCCCTGCCATCTATTTGAAGTGATTCTCTCCGCTAATCAGCTCACAAAAGGCAATTCATGAGATGAAGGTGACAACTGTTCATGGCTCATACGGGAACCCTCTTGATTTACAGTACTTCCTTCATTACAATTTTTCAGTTGGTGCAGCTAGTACTGTACGTCGCTAAAGCGGGAGCTGATGTCAGAGGTTGGTAAAAGGAACAACTTTATTTCTAATCTTCTAAAGAAATAGATCAAATTTTGCAAGCGACGGGACGGCAAGAGATGTGGACTAACGAACGGAACAGCGAAGGTTGATTAAGTAGGTGCATGTTCCGCTAGATCTTAAAGGAAACTTCAATGGCAGATGGCAGCACCTCAAAGTCATCTCTGTAACTTGAGTTTCGTGGTTACCCCGTAATGCAGCGTGTATTGTGTGAATTGAGGGGATCCGCGTCTCGTAGTCCCATCAAACTGTCAAGATAATTTACTGTGTATATGAACGGAACATAGTCCCACTAAGCTATCGATGCGATGGAAACCAGCGTGTAGTGAATCTCTCCGTACATCAGTTCCTGTCGTCTGGCCCACTATTCACTGTTATGGAGCCAAAATAATGAGGGACTGCATTGCTCATGAGGAAAAGTCAAGTCTTACCACATAATTTGCTGTTGCTCAAGCACAAAGCAATATGAATAGGGGGCTTCCCGGAAACTATTTTTATTACCATTAACAATGAATGCATCACAAACAGGGATAAGGCTGGATTGTGTTAGTTTCCTCATAATTTCATCAGGGACAGGATATATGGACAGGAGATATGAACAGGAGGTCAGGATGGGAACTGCGAAGAAATAATGCATGTTTATACAAATTACATGAGATACTTTGGGAGTGTCCTTTTCTACTGGCATCAATGCTTCGGGTACCTGCATATATTTTTTGTCAATAGCACAATCAAAATGTAAAAAATAAATCTCGTTTCGCATCTTGCAAGGAAATTTTTTTTGTTCACCTCAGTCAAATGATGTTGCAGGCGATAATTCTTAACATAATTCATAATGATATAAGTCATCATATGTCCTCTTGTTCACCATTTTAGGGAAAGCAAGGAAAATAAAAACCACGCACATAGTAAGGTTCTCGACTGTCAAATAACTATGTTTAGCAAATTTGTTCACCTCGAGTTGAGTTGAGTACATGCCCACCGGGGGCTCGCCAGGGCTATTGTAATGTTCACCCTTCGGGCAGTACGGTGATATCACAGTGACAACTTGCGCAGGTCATCCTTTACACGACCCATTCACCGCTTGTTCATTCATATTCATAATTCGGGTAGTCAGTGCGATGGTTAGGCATGTGCCTGTCGACCTAATGGAAGTCATCCATTACACGATCAGCCCAACGCTTGGTGCCATATTGAATATTTGGATTTGTCAGTTGTATTTGTTATCGTCTTGGAATTCCTAACTTCTCCAACTATGTTGGAATTGGGCTGAGAAGGTAGACATTGCTGCTTATCGGCCTGCGTCAAATCAGAACGACCTCAGATACCTCATATAAGCAGATTTTTAGATTACATAGAGAGAAAGTAATGGTCTCAGATAGCATATCCCACACAGTTATTAAAGCAATTTTAATATATATAGATATATTTTTTAGCTTATCGGAGTTTTATAAT
>SDVV010040703.1:0-10509 GCA_016164225.1 Gammarus roeselii | reverse complement strand
CAATACCTACGCTACTGAAACATGCCTTGCACGACACTTATGCTGCCAGCACAGGCCTTTCACCATACCTACGCTTCTGAAACATGCCTTGCACGACACTTATGCTGCCAGCACAGGCCTTTCACAATACCTATGCTTCTGAAACATGCCTTGCACAACACTTATGCTGCCAGCACAGGCCTTTCAGAATACCTATGCCTGCTGAAACATGCCTTGCACAACACTTATGCTGCCAGCACAGGCCCTTCACAATACCTATGCCTGCTGAAACATGCCTTGCACAACACTTATGCTGCCAGCACAGGCCTTTCACAATACCTATGCTTCTGAAACATGCCTTGCACAACACTTATGCTGCCAGCACAGGCCTTTCACAATACCTATGCTTCTGAAACATGCCTTGCACAACACTTATGCTGCCAGCACACAATACCTATGCACGACACCTATGCTACTGAAACATGTTTAAAAGGACACTTATGCTGGCAACACAAACAAGACGTCTACTAGTTTTTGTGATGGATGGATGTTTATTCATTTTATAGATCATTAACACTTAATTTTATTATTTTATTATTTATTATTTCGTGGGCTCTATTATTTATCAGTGCGCATTTTTCATGGTTATCAGTTTTGGATAAGTTATACAATTATGTATCGTTAGTCGCCCGCAGGAGCCCTATTTGGACTATGCGGTGTGTTAGTTAGTTTAGTCCAACCTACGGTGGGAGAATTTGCGCTCTCCCGGGCGCCAAATAAATGTCCGAGCACAGCTAGGCGTTTTGATGGCTAAATAGTGAGATAATGTTGATATTGATCTTTGAGAGTGGAAGTCTTGAATGGCACTGTGAGTGGAGGGGACGAATCGAGTAGAGGCAGGTTGGGGCGAATGAAGACGAGTCGACTGGCGAGGCGACGAGTCGAGACGAACCGAGACTGCTTGTGACTAGGTGACCCGGGATGGGGGGTACTCGTGGGACCGGCAGGACTCGAGGGACCCGGGGGTTTCGGGAACCCGGGGGACTTGGAAGACCAGGAGGATTTGGGGGGCCCACTTGGACTCTTCCGGGGCCCTTTGGGACACCCTTGAGACTCTTTGAGACCCCCTTGAGAAACTTTGGGACCCGCTCGAGGCCTCTCTGAACCCTGGGAACCCTGCTTCCCTCTCCCCAAGCTGTAAAACCCATACACAGAAAAATGTATATGTGAATTGCTTGAGTAGAACAATTAATTATTACAGTCCGCGGATTACTGGCACAGAGGGCGAGGGTCGCGTCGAGGCTGTTCGAGATCAGTCGAAACATGTTGAGGCGAGTCGAGTTGGTCGCGACAAGCCGTGACTGGCCGAAATTATTCGAGACAAGCCGAGATGAGCTGAGACGAGTGACCCGGGGAGCTCGGGGGACCCGGGGGACTTGGGTTACCCTACGGGATTCGTCGGGCTTTTTAGGGACCCGAAGTACTTCTGCCACCACACTCCCACCCTAAAATGCTTGGATGAAAAATTTCGTTATTACAGTCCTCATGATTACTAGCGCAGAGGGGGAGAGCTACGTCGAGGCTGGTCGAGGTGCGTCGAGATCAGTCTTAACATGTTGAGGCGAGTCGAGTTGGTCGCGACGAGCCGAAACTGGTCGAAATGATTCTAGACAAGCCGAAATTTCTAACTTTAACAGATGAGGGGTCTCGGGGGACCCGGGGAGCTTGGGAAGACCCGGGGGACTTGGGTTACCCTCCGGAATTCATCGGGCCCATGACGAACCTGCCGTTACTTTCGTCTTCACGATCCACAATTTTGTCATTATAATGCTGGTGTATTTGTGCGGGAGGTCCTGTTTGTGATTTTGTGAATTGGTGTTTTTTCTTCGGTCTGTGTTTGGACCATATGCAGTTACTGGGGTTGACCTGGACTGCGCAGCTATAAAACCATGTGACGTTGCGGCTGAAGTTGATCTAATCCGTGAAACCATAGACCTTGTACCAATTCCGACGATACTGTCTGTGCGGACTAGCGTGCGTGCATAATACTCTTGGAGTTCTGAGTGGTTGGAGGCGGGGATTCGTTTCGTCCGAGTAGTTATCTTACCTGAATAAACAAATTGTACCTCTACTAAACTAGACCGCGTAGCTGTAAACATCGTGTTGCGTTGCTGTCGGAGCTGACTTTGTCCGTGTAGCCGTAAACCTTGTACCAGTCTCGACGACGCTACCTGTACGCACTGGCGTGCGTACATGGTACTCTTGAAGTTTGAAATGACTGGAAGTGGAGTTCCGTTTCGTCTAAGCGCTTTTCTTATGCGCACCAGCGTGTGTCTGACATTGCTAACATTTTCAACATTTCTAACTTTAACAGTGATCTTTTTCTTGCTCGTTGAGGAATCTTACTGGAATCCATGATCATCGAGCTCTACGGGCGAACCTATTGGGACTCGCGTTGAGGCTCTGGTGGAAATGAGAATCAAATCAAATCAAATCAAATCTACCAGTTATTATATCAACTATTATCTCAGTAAGGGATAAGGACACGCGGTTCTGACATGTGTTAAAATTGAGAAAAGTGTGTGACAACATGTGGGGTATATTGTAGAAGTGTTAATACCATAGTTTGAGTGTATCAGATTTAAAGGCATGCTTAAACTATGCATTATATTCATATCTGAAACTAATTTAAAAAAACATTTGAAGCCCCCACCCTGAGGGAGAAAGACTCAATCCAAAAAATTCAAATGCATGAAGAAAAAAGCCTACGGAGCATAAACGGAATAGCAATAACTGATATCAAAACACCAGAAGCGAGGCTCATAACCTCACACTATATCAATGTTTAATAATGAGTAACAATATAAACGTAAAAAACCGAACTACGTCAATGTCTTTGAAGGACCCTCCTCCCACCGGCCGGTCTGTTGATAGTGTGGTGTTCAATGCAAAAAACTATTGCAATCCTACCCTCGGATGAGCGCGTGTCGTAATAATTAATTTTCCAATAAGGAGTCAACCAAATTGTTTTTACCCCCACGAAGGCGTGTCTTACACCGTTAATTTCTTTGTATTGGCTAATCGAAAAAATGGTGTTCAGAGACCGCGTTAAATTTGTATCAAGTATTCCATCCCGACTAAAATCCCCCTCAAGACGGGCTTACGCAGCTGATAGTTCCGACACAGCGGAGAATAAACACAGGACTTACATCGTTACATGATATGCGGAGGGCTTGGAGGAGAACGCGCATGGGTTGTAGTTGCCACCGTGGAGCATCCTCCCCGATATAACGCTGACGCGCATGGGTTGTAGTTGCCACCGTGGAGCATCCTCCCCGATATAACGCTGACGCGCATGGGTTGTAGTTGCCACCGTGGAGCATCCTCCCCGATATAACGCTGACGCGCATGGGTTGTAGTTGCCACCGTGGAGCATCCTCCCCGATAAAACGCTGAACGCACATGGGTTGTAGTTGCCACCGTGGAGCATCCTCCCCGATATAACGCTGACGCGGCCTACAGAATAAGTGAATTGCCAGATCCACGTCTCTCGTTTCAATGATGAAGTGATGGAGACACTATGAAGAGCAGGTGAAAAGTTACACAAAATAGATCATCAAAAGAGTAACATATACAATGGTTCACAAACAAGCAAAATATCTGTGCGAATTGAATGATCATGATCTAGAAATTATTTAACACGAGTTAATAAAAACGTACAGTATCGTGAATAAATGAAGCATACAAGCGAAGGGCTTTAACAATGGCTTTCGCAGCACTTATGCTGCCACACAAGTCTACCGTCACACTGATGCTGCCACACAAGTCTACCGTCACACTGATGCTGCCACACAAGTCTACCGTCACACTGATGCTGCCACACAAGTCTACCGTCACACTGATGCTGCCACACAAGTCTACCGTCACACTGATGCTGCCACACAAGTATACCGTCACACTTATGCTGCCACACAAGTCTACCGTCACACTGATGCTGCCAACACATTAAACAACTGAAAGCACAGTTAACTCATGCTTCTGGTGGCCCACCCAACGCACAGGCAGTTAACGCCGATACAAGGCTGCTAGCTGTTGAGTTAGAACTGGAAAGCGTGCAGCAACAATTTCTCAAACTCAAAGATATGATAAACAGTGAAATAGAAGCAACAAAATAAATTGCTAAAACTACCCTGCATCGGGTAAATGGAATCCAAGTGCACTTAGACTCAGAATTGACAAAGAAATTTAGATCTCTAGACCCACCGACCAACGACCATATCACAGGTCGGGCGACAGTCCTGCCACACCCGAACTGATACAAGCAACCGTTTCGGTGTATTGGCCGATGAAATGGACTCTCAAAACACAGAGGAAATTATTGTGATTGGCGATTACAATGTCACCTCCATCAAACCAAGAGAGAGACCAACTAAAAATTATCGGTATGCCAGGCTTGAAAATTCACGATATTGAAGGAATAATCAAACAGGAAAACATACCTTTTTCTAAGCCGATCATACTACAAGTCGGGGCTAAACACGTGGTGGCGCACACGGAAAAAAACATGGGTAAAGTATAAAAACATGCTAACAAACGTCAAACGATCGCACGCGAACATCCATGTCACTGGCATCCTGCCCCATCCAAACCAAAGTAGATACAAATTGAGCAAGATGATATTTCTAAACAACCGCATAGCAACGTTCTGCAAAGCACAACAAATTTCATTCTCGGACCATTGGGAAACGATGAACAACCTCAAAAACCATGAATTCGATAGAATCACCAACAAGGCACGCATAAACACGTCTGTGCTTGATACCATCGGAAGCATTTTTCAAAAATAGCGGTGCTGGCCTCGTCACCGAAATTAAATAAAAAAAAACATTTTTGACACCCAACACAAGACTCCGCCATTACTTCCCAACGGAATGAGTCAACGGCCGCCACCCTAGCAAGTAGCAATCACGGACTCTGCAGTAACGATAGAGGAACAGCCAACACAAATAGATTCACTAATAACAAAAAAGTCCATCGAAGTAATACAGCAGCCCCCGACCGCAAACGAAGAGTTTCGGGCAGGATTCCGAGCCAAAATACTCTCAAATGTTACTATGTAAACGCTAGAAGTCTCCGAGACCAAATCGATGAATTAGGAATCCTCGCAATTAACGATGAGATCGAAATAATAGCCATCACAGAATCGTGGATGAAATCAAGCACCAGAAATTATCTGGGCGAATTCACTCTCCCGGGGTTTTTCCTATTTCACAAAGATAGACTAGGCCACGAGGGTAGAGGAGTAATGTTTCTCGTAAAAAATACTCTACAAATAATAGAAGTCTATACTCCAAGCAGCAGACAGAACATAGTTTCAATTCAAGAAGTCGGTACACTCAAAGTGTCAAATCACACTAGTTTATCGTCCTCCCAAGAGCACTTTCGCAGATGGTATCGATCTTCACAACACCCTCGTTGATGTGGTCAGAACACACAACAGCATAGTACTTGGAGACTTCAATTTTTCCGACATCGATTGGGCAACAGAAGAATGTACAGCCACTGGCCAACGCCTGATTGATTTTGCTGACGATAAGCTTATGACCCAAATGGTAAAGACACCTACAGGAGGTAGCAATATTCTTGATCTTATATTAAGTGCAAGCGACTCTTATGTCACGAACATCGGAGTGGGCGAACCCCTCAGAAAGAGCGAAAACAATTGTATCCGTTTAATGATTGAGCTCGAGTTGATAACGTCAACTAACTGTGAAAAAGTCCCTAACTTCAGACTAGCCAACTTTGATAGCTTAAGAGAGGCAATGGCGTCAGCAAATATAACCCTCGGACAAGATGTCAATCAATCGCTAAGCAATTTTTTGAGTGCACTTCAAAATATTGGATATGACCGTGTCCCTCGCAGAAACAGGCAAACAGCAGTCAATCAGCCTAAGTACTGTAAATGAGAATTGCAGCGCCTTCAGTCGCAAAAGAAAGCAAAGCACTCGAATAAACAGAAGCACCCACACGACGATGATGCAAATGTTATGTTAAAGGTTTCCAAGGTTGAGATAATTGTGCAAATCAAGGTTGGAATGATCAAACATCGGTTTTATAATAGTCCCTTTGTATATAGAAAAGTAACAAGTCAACAGGTAAACTCAACAGAGCACCGAAACAATATTGATTGTCATAACGGACACAAAGAAACCAAAGTGTAAATGAACAGCAAAAATAAATGTATCAGGTGTAAGACGAGCGTAGGTTAGAGTAGGAGGCCTACACCCGAAGGCCTCAGCTGCTGGAGAGGTATCTGTCCGATGGCTGTGTCCGATGGCAAGTGTCTGTCCTCTGCCCTCTGTCGTTCGAGGCTGCGCCCTCAATAATATGGGAGGGCCTTGAGTAGGTGTATGAAGAAATCCTCCAATACGGGAACAATTCACATTTTTGAACCAGCTAAAGAGGCGGGGCGTTCTAATACCCAGACCTCATTGGTACTCTACTATTGAGTCCGTTAACTAAATTACAGGCTCCTCCCATCTATTGTTTACCATATATGATACCCCTAAGCTAAACAGTGTTATTGGATCTAGTCCCTAAGACTGCTGACACACGGAGTTTTACAAGGTGCGCAAATGGCCCTCAACTCGTCAACGTCTCCGACGTTACACGATCCGCGAAGGGGCCACCTGTTTCTTTTAAACAAACATCGGAGGGGAATTAAAAATATGCAAGGCAAGGGATTTCTTCGTGTAACTTAAGCTAGGGGTTAACAAGCCTAAGGCCTACACTGTTTCTAGGACACACCCCACGCACCTCTCGATGGTAATGTTCGGTTAGCCAAGTTTTATAAAATATGTGCCAGCGGAGGCCAATCATAACACAAAAATGAATACAAAATCAGCAGACGGATTTTTAAGAAGGTCCAGAAACGAAGGAACAAAAGATTACAAAAATGAAATTGTGGCCAACGCCAAAACTAGGCCGAAATAATTTTTCAGTTATATATCGAGCAAAAATAATTAAAGATCTGTTATTTGCCCTCTTAAAAATTATATTGGTGAGCTAGAAACTGACGACACTAAAATAAGTGTCCTGCTTAACCAATTTTCCTGTTTTGTATTTACGTTAGAGAATGCATATATTCCTAATTCTGAGAATATCATAGCGCAAAGACAAATCGAAGCCCTCAGCACCGTGAACTTTCCCCCTGCCGAAGTTATTAAATATATAGAAAAATTACAGGTTACAAAAACTCCCGGTCCAGACCAAGTTCATCCCAGAATACTGAAAGAGATTAAGAACGAAATTGCCGAACATCTAGCAAACATTTTAGCCCAATCTCTCACAAATGGCACCTACCCCTCTCAATGGAAAGAAGCCAACGTCACCCCTATGTTCAAAAAAAGGGGATAAAAAGTGTCCCGGAAATTACCGTACAATTAGTCTCACCTCAGTCATAGGTAAATTGATGAGAAGTTTGATCACGGATAAAATTACAGAATTCCTAGAATTAAATCAGTCAATTGGTAACTCTCATCATGCCTTCAGACGCAATCGTTCATGTCTTACTAACCTCCTGCTTTTTTTCATGAATATAATTGAATTTTGCGACGCGAAATCTGCGATCTACATCATTAACCTCGACCTTAAGATAGCTTTCGACAAAGTTCCTCACAAACGCTTGGTTAGTAAGTTGCACAGCATCGGTATTCGAGGCGAACTCAATAACTGGATAAAATGCTGGCTCACGGACAGCCGGCAGCGAGTCGTACTTAATGGAGCTTCCTCCAATTGAGGTAAAGTAACAAACGGCGTTCCCCAAGGGTCTTTGCTAGGTTCAGTTCCCTTCATAATATTCATAAACGATCTCGACGGCAATATGCTCTCGAACATAATTAAGTTTGCAGACGATACCAAGCTAGAAGGAAAAGTGCAAACCAAACTCGAGTGTGAGCAGATCCAATTAGACACGAACAAAATTGTTGAATGGTCAGAAAAGGTGCAAATGAATGTCAATGTCGACATGTGTAAAGTTATGCACATTGGTCACCATAACCCTAAACACGAATATTCAATGACCGAAAAAAAACTGATACCTGTCACAGAAGAAAGAGATGTAGGTGTCATCATTAGTAACGACTTGAAAAGCAGGAAGTAATGTAACGATGCAGCCGAAAAAGGCAATAAAATGTTAAGCATGATATCCCGCACAATCTCGTACAAGAGCAGAAATAGTTTTCGCATGTTATGCACTGCATTTGTTAGACCGCACTTAGAGTATTCCGTCCAATTCTGGTCTCCATACCTCAGAAAATACATTATTAAATAAGAGGAGGTCCAACGTAGGGCTACCAAACTAATCCCTTCGCTGCGCAATAAATCGTGCAAAGAGAGACTGCGCGAACTCAACCTTTATTCGCTAGAGAAACGTAGAGTCAGAAGTGACATGATCGAAGTGTTGAAGATTAGGAAGGGTAAGGAAAACGTCGAGTGAGCAAGCCTTTTCACGTTAGATGCGAACGAAGTGACCAGGAATAATGGATACAAAATTGTTGGCAAGTGTTTTACACTCGATATCACGCGCAATTTCTTCACGTAAAGGGTTGTCGAAGAATGGAACAGACTTCCCGCGGAAGTTGAGAACAGCGATACAATCGAAGCGTTTAAATCACGGCTCGACAAATTCTACCAAAATTGCCGTTAAAAAGATCCCATCTGTAGCACTTTCACAGTACATTGCGTGAAAAATGGTGTCCGGCATTGACACTTATACGGTTAAATTAGTGCCCGGCACTGGCACTAGCACGGTAAAGAAGGTCTCCAGCATTGGTACCTGCTCGTTGCAAAACAGTGTTCAGCAATGACGCCGGTCAGCATTGGTTTAAAGAGGAATGAAACTGTGACAATTTCGGATCAACACCGTGGGTCGGTGGCTTTCTCATCAGGTGCTGATTTGAGTTGTTTCGAGTTTCATCGTTAAATGCTATTTCCTTCAACAAACCTTCCTTTTCTTCATCTATTAAAACAAAAAATATACGGACACAAGATGCTATTTTACACGTTCTACTTCAGAACTAATCTCTTTACTATCAAAAGGCAACCAAGTTTGGGCCAAAAGACCTTTTGTTGTCTTCTTACACTTGTAAACACTTGTAGACACATTCTTGCTCAACACTTATGGCGTCGCAAATACCTTCACTAATTTATGAAGCAGATACATGCCTCACGAAACACTTATGCTGCCACACATGACATACGCAACATTTATACTGTCACGAACGTCTTAGCCAACTCTTCTACTGCCACACATGACATACGCAACAATTATACTGTCACGAACGTCTTAGCCAACTCTTCTACTGCCACACATGACATCCGCAACAATTATACTGTCACGAACGTCCTAGTCAACTCTTCTACTGCCACACATGACATACGCAACAATTATACTGTCACGAACGTCTCAGCCAACTCTTCTACTGCCACACATGACATACGCAACAATTATACTGTTACGAACGTCTTAGCCAACTCTTCTACTGTCACACGTGACATACGCAACAATTATACTGTCACGAACGTCTTAGCCAACTCTTCTACTGTCACACGTGACATACGCAACAATTATACTGTCACGAACGTCTTAGCCAACTCTTCTACTGTCACACATGACATACGCAACAATTATACTGTCACGAACGTCTTAGCCAACTCTTCTACTGTCACACGTGACATACGCAACAATTATACTGTCACGAACGTCTTAGCCAACTCTTCTACTGCCACACATGACATACGCAACAATTATACTGTCACTGTCATGTCCCCATACTTGGGCAATTTCAATACGTAACGGATGTGATTTCCGGCAAGTAGATGGTCGTCAATAGCATCCCTATTACATTAGACATGCGCTGGTCGGAAGGTCGGGTAGTATAACCCGACAAGGTACCGACGGGTTGTGATAATCGGGGTAAAGCAAGGTAGGAATGATCAAACATTGGTTTTATAAAAGTCTTTTTGTAACAAGTAACAAGACAAAAGTTACTCTATCAATAGAGTACTGAATATAAATTGATTGTCATAACGGACACAGAGCAACAAAAGTGTGAATGCACGGCAGGTCGAATAATTGTATTATGGTGTAAGACGAGCGTAGAGTAGAGTAAGGGGACTACGACCGATGGCTGTGCCCGAAGGCAAGTCTGTCTGCTCTGTGTGACCGAGGGATAAGTATGTGTTATCGTTGTGCCCGAAGGCAAGAGTCTGTGCTCGCTGTGCCCGCAGGCAAGGGTCTCTGTGACCGACCGCTGCGGCCGATCGCAAGTGTGTGTTTTGCCCTCTGTCGTTCGGGGCTGCCCTGAATAATATGTGGGAGGGCCATGTTCATGAGATTGAAGGGGATCCTCCAATCAGGGAATAGTTCACATTTTTGGACCAGCTAAAGAGGCGGGCCTTCTAATACTTAGACCTCATTGGTAAATATACAACAAAATCCGTTAACGGATTTTGTGGGCTCCTCCCATC
>SDVV010040702.1:0-10509 GCA_016164225.1 Gammarus roeselii | reverse complement strand
ATGTATAGGACTATTGTGCTGTAAAGAATACCGTTCCTTTTGTGTTTGAATAAAAAAATTTTCATTCATTTTGCGCTCATGTTCAGCTATGGAAGTAAGATGTTCATTACCGTTCACACCCGGTCCCATTTTCTCCGTTACATGTTGTAATACACCCTATAAAGGTTACTAAATACGATTTGATAGTCTTGTCATATAATTGTGCGTCATTTTAATTTTGTGTATATTTAAGTACAAAGTTACGATTTAAAAACAATACCTTGCGATGTGTGTACGAATAAAGAATTTTCTGTCATCTATATACTCGCCGTCGTTTACTCACGGTCCCTTTTTGCTCAATAACACGTTGTAATAAACTTGATTTGGATCTTCTGAATTGATGCTCATTTTGTTCATTATGCGTATTAATTTTTGTAGCAATTTATGTATAGTTTTGAGGTAAAAAGAACACGTACCATACTGCTTATGTATGATTAAATATTTTTTTTCTCTCTGTCTTTCTCATGTATATATGTATTCCCGTCACTCGAATACCGTGTATGTACTTTCATAATTCAAATACCATGTCTGTATTCCCGTCATTCTAATACAATGTATGTATTCCCGTCGTTCTATTACCATGTATGTACTTGCATTACCATGCATGTATTTCCGCAATTTTAATTCCATGTATGTGTTCCCGCCATTCTAACACCATGTACGTATTCCCGCAATTCTAATAAAATCTATGTATTCCCGTCATTTGAATACTATGCGTTCTAGAGAACTACCAAGTTTTATGTAGAACCAATTACATCACTCGAACAATTGTACCAAAAATTTAATGTACATTTTAGAATTAAGAAATACTTTGTCAAAGAATACCACTAGGCATCTCATGAATAAACGTTTATTTTTTTCTTTTTCTCTCACAGACTTGTTCCAAATTGCGACACTAGCCTTCACAGCTTCTCCGAATCTGCCACCAGGGTAGTATCATCCGGAAACAGCAACTGACTCCAACCATTTTCCCCAAACGACTCTGTACTTCGACCCATCATATTCGCGTTCACCTTCCTGACCACCCATGTTGAGGTTGAACGGTCAGGAAGACAACACCACCTTGTCTCAGGCCCAGTTTCACTGGGAACCAAACCCTTGCCTGTCTCCCGACGCAGACACATGCTTTGCTGACAATATTGAAACTCTTGACCGCTGGTAACGAATTTTCTCCAAAATCAAAATTCTGGCACAAATACTCGCCCCACCTATAGCATCAGCGTTACTCTTTGCTCTCCTCACCACACGCTTCTGTTTCACCGTCATACTTACCTCATTGTTCCATCACTCGCAATTCTCCCTCCTACACTCGCCCACATGACACATACCTCACATATATCTAGTACATCTCAACGCCGAATTTCTGAACGTCTCTCATTCTGCTGCAACATTCCTCAGGCCTTACTCTTAAATGATGTCATATTCTTCCTTCAACGCCTGTGTGTCACCTCTTACGACACACATAGGGCACAGTCGTAGGCATGCTTACCGCCTGCCACAGGGCAAATGTTCCTGGAATACCTAAATTTCAGATACCCTGGTAACTCGGAACCAGCATTAATGGAGAAGTCCGATATTCACTCCCGCATGGCCCGTAGCCGCTTGACGTATGCCATGCAGCAAATCAATGTTGCACATGCGCTGGACCTATAAGGGACATATATAGATTTGAAATACGGTGACCTCTTGTATTTACAATCCTGCGCGGAAAGTATTTCCTTGACTGGGACCTGAGTTTGTGATTTATTTTACTGTTACAGGAATTAAGACAGACTCGTAAACATTTCGTTCTGTGTCTATTTTTTGTAACAATTGTTCCACTCCAGAGTATTGCCAAGATGCCAATCATTAAAGGCATTGATTTGTTCAGTGTACTAAATGAAGACATATTAATCCAGCGATTAGGCTCTGAATTTTTGTTTCTGAAGATATGTGCTGCTATTCAAGTAATTTAACAAGGTATTATTGATTATGTTACATTGGAATAAGTTGGTACAAATGTGAGACAGAATATAAAATATAGGTCCTTAAACTTCAGGAGTACGATTGATTATAGTATTGCTAAAATAAATAATCGGGTGGATTTATTTTGAGAAAATTATATTTTAGACTGTGTAAGGTATTGTAAGACAACAAGCAGAAACAAACGTATACATAGCTAAAAAGATGACATGCGTATCAACAGCCTCCAAGCTTATTACTAGACTATTCTATAAAGCACTCACTGATATTTCTCCATTGGAGACCAGTGGACTGCTTCAGGACGGCAAGGTAGTTCAGCTGGCCGAGTTTTAGGGCCCGGCGTGTCCTGTCCTGAGCGCTATCTGATGGCAGTAAAGGCAGGCAGTGCATGTCCCTGACTGCGGCTGTCCGGGGCAGCAGAGCAGTGGATGTAAACAAACACGGCAGTGCTGTTGTTTTAGTAGCGACATTTTGCACTAAAATATCGATTGAAGACTGCAACTGCATTTCTCAAAAGAGTTTGCAATATTGCTATTCAGTAAATATTTCGAAGAACAGTGGCTTTAATTGACATTAAAATTGAACTCGGTTCTCAAAATAAAATCTCGGTCTTAAAACGCGGCACTCATTCTCGGTGTGGAGGTGGAGGAGTACTGAAAGGGATTAAAGAAAGCGTCGGAAATCGAAGTTGAAATGAAAGAGATTCATAGCCAAATATATCTGTGAGGTGAGAACTTCCAAATGTTGTTTGTTTGGTTGTGTTCAGCTGGTTGTTGAGCATCTAACAACACTTCAATGTATTGTTCAGTAATCATGTACATAATTTCATAGGAAGATTTGGACAGTGTATTGAACGACTGTGTGCGTTGCTGTTATGGACGCACAACTCTGGAAGGACACGCATATTCACGCGAGCGCCTGTCTAATTTGAGCGCGGCACTGGCATGTTATGAATAGTTGAAAAAGGCGTGAGAATGCACGTCGTGGCAAGGAAGCGAGAATGCCAGTGGTGGGCGGACACCAGGAATATAACTCGTGGTCGACACAGAGAATGCGAGTCGTAATCAGACACCGAGGATGCAAGTTGTGGTCGGGAGCCGAAAATGCAAGTACGGTGTTCGACTTTATCGTATCTAGTGATCTTAAATGAGAGGTTGAACACATTGTTTGAGGTATTCTATGGGTTTATTGTGCGTGTTCTGCATGTCGGGAAGGTTTTGCTCGTATTTGGTTCTGGTGGACGAGTTTCAAGTGCATTATGGACTTCAAATTATAAGTGTCTGCGGGTGGCGTGTCTTATTTTGTGATCTGAAATGACAGGTTGGGTACATCGTATAGTTATTGTTTGAATATATTGTCTAGGTATATTATATGGGTATTGTATGAGACGGATGAGTCTTTTTCTTATCTTATTTAGTGATCAGGTTCCTGTCAACCGTCTCAATTTTTTTTTATGGTATCGTAGGTTTGAGCATTGGTAGAAAAAAAAACTATCTGTATTAGAAAATTAAAAATAAATATAGCGAGTTTTATTATGAGTGAAGCATTTTATAAGGTTTATATGTGATCTGTAGCGTATTACAATTTGACTTAGATTGATTTGTTGTACACTGAACAACAATTGGTAGATTCTTAGATGCTAGTTATGGAAGTGGATTTAGTTATATTATATCTTACAAGAACAATGATCATTTGCTGCAAGGTATTAGTGTCGGAATGAGATTTTAGCAGGATTATTTCAGTTTATTTGATGTAGTTATATATGATACGTGATATATGATGTTGGTTGGTCCGTTTGTAGAATGACCTAGGAGAAAAAATGTTATTTTCTGTAGGATGTTATAGTAGGAATAAGATATTAAAATGATTTTTTCAGTTTATTTGCTGCCTGGTTAGTATCGTTTGGATACTGAAGGGCTTTGTATGGTTATGGAAAGATGCTTTGTGTTTTCTGCCTTTTTACTGTAGTTTTTGTGTTTTCTACAAGATTTAAATGATTATTTATTTATTTATAGGAATAATAGGGCTTATTAGGTTTGCATCTTCAATGAACGCTATTACTTTATTAATAATTTTGAGTTATTTGTAGTACCATTCAGTAATATAAATCGGTTTACATCCTGTTACGATTATTGGCGGTGACTAGTGTAGCTATAAATAAATTGATTTGTTATAGGTTGGTGGTGTATATTGTTTTCAGGCCCTGTCGAGAAAATGTTCACTTGATGTATTGATTGTATGGGTAAGGAAAGATGTCTTGTTCATCTTGGTTAGTACGGTAGCTTCATGTGATGGTATAGGATTTGAACGCTCGTTATTATTATTATTAGAGTTACCACTCGAATATAATATTTATGACAGGGATTTTTTGGCTTAGCATGTTTACTGTAGGGTATTGCTGTTGGAAGGCGATTTTAATAAAATTATTTACGTTTATTTGTTGTACAGGTAAAAATTATTTGTAGGTTTGCTTTGGTCTTCCATAATAAATAAATTCTATAATACCATAGAATATATTCACTTCATTTATTATAAGGTTGTTAATGTATTTGGATTGACTCCATTTATTGTTAGGCAATTTTCGTAGTATATTGTGCATACTTTTTCATGGGTACGGAAGATAAGCTCGTTTGTATGGCTCATGAAATGTTGCGCCAGGCGTCGGTGTAGAATTTGCTAAGCGATTTCTATTATGAGGAGCATTTATATAGGGTTAGTATGTTCTCTGCAGGGTAATCCTTTGGAAATAAGATTTTAATATGATTTTTTTCCGTTTATTTGCTGTAGATTGAAAAATTGTTGATAGGTTTTCATGTGTTGATGTGGGATGCTAGCCTTGTTTAGAACGACCTAGGAGGAAAAAGGTCTTCCATTTTTGGGTATTACTATAGGATTTCTTCACTTTATTTGTCATAATGTTGGTAATGTATGTCGGTTCCATGTCATGTTTGGTAGGCTATTTACGTTGGATATTGCACTTTGTTTTGTAAAGGGACTGAAGCCAATTTCGTGAGTCCTGCTTTTTAAATGTAGGCTTAGGCGCTTGTCGAAGATTTGAATAGCTATTTTCGTTCTGTCTGGAGCATTTTATATGGTTGATATTTTTTTGTAGAGTATTAATGTAGCAATGAGATTCTAATAGATTCTTTCATTTTTTTTTGTTTAAGACAGAAATCATTCGTCGGATTTTAGGTACTGATATTTTACTGTTGGCTTGTTGAGAATGACTTAGGAGAACAATGATCGCCCACTTCAGGGTATTAGTATACGATTGCTTCGTATTATTTGTTATAAGGTTTGTAATGTATATTGCTCTCACATCTTGTTAGGTTAATCACGTTGAATATTTTAAAAATTTTGTGTGGGTTCGGAAGACATGGAACCTATTTTATTACGAGTAGAGCATTTATTAGGTTTATACATTCATTGTAGGGAATTAAATTAGGGATACCATTTTAATATGAATAATTCTCTTTATTTGTTACAAGGTTAGTAAAGTAATGCATCTTGGATTCGTCTTTTGTTGGGTTAATTACCTTGGATGATGAGTAGCTATTGAACGAGCATTGACAGGTCATCTCGTGAGTCTTGGTTATAATTCAGCTTTAGGCAACATTAGGTAACTTGAAGGAGTATTTCCATTGAGAGAATTTTCCTTTTCTTCGCATTTGTGTGCTCGCTTCAGGGTATTGCGCAGGAAGGTGATTTTTATTTGGGTTAAGGTGTTTGTTAAGGATATCAATTAGTTGCACGTTCACTGTTGGCATTGGGAGTAGTGTACTCATATTTTGACTACACGTTCACAGCATCCGATTATTTAAACGAAGGGGTAATATCGAAACGCATACTCCAGAAATTTATTTATTTATTCAACTTTTATAAAAATTACACATACGGAAATAATATATATTTTCAACTCTTAATCACGTAGAGAGCTTATTTTATTGATTGTGACCAAACACATTTGACTTGTATCTACAGTTTTCAAACTAATTATGTTTAATTTATTTCATACATCGGTATAGAGTATGAAACACGTTGTATCCACTGTTTTTGCATAGTTTCTCACGGTATTTTCATATGCGTTTCAAACATTCGGTTTTGTAAATTAATAATTAGGCTTATATTATGAGTATGTTTAATTATAAAGATTTTCGACCACTCAACTTCTACTTGATTTCATATTTTTCATGTATAATTTGAGATTTTTAATCATTCTTTGGTGTCTGTTTTGTATTTATTACCAAGTAACAATGCCACGTTTTTATATTTTGGCATATACAAGACACTTGCATCTGAAAAAAGTAGCATAACAGCATTGCTTCAATTTCACTCGTTTTATATTCGCCAATATTTAACAGTTTACATTTTTTTGTACGTACATTTTTAAATGCATTTTTATGTATTACTTTATCTACTGTCAAATTAAGTGACTCAAGCCACCCTAGTTTGTGTAATTTCTTTTATTATACATCAAATCTTTTAGATAATTTTACGTTTTGGATTTTTTTTAAATTCGTTTACAGTCATATTCGTATATTATTAGTTCAAGCGTGCAGCATCTACTTGATTACATATTTTCCTGCTTTCTTTACGTATATAGATACAGACACTTAGCCAAATCCCCGTGAGGGGGGTAGCTGACGGCAAGGCACACCTCACACTTCTCTCATACACTCACACTCAAACAACCTTAGTTCTTTTCCGGCCGTGAGATCCCGCTCCACACCCCATGGGTCAGGAGTGCAGCTCGAGTTCAGTGCCAGCAGCAGGGCCCGACAGACTTTAGCTTACCACTGCCGCGTCATGGTTACCGAGCCCCTCCACCCACCCATGAACATCCCGTTTCTTGAAGGGACGCCAAGAGATAAAAGCACATCAGGACGACGTCAAAACTCATTCATTCACGCCAATCCACTGAACGCTCTCTCGCAACCTCCGCACTTATGTCTTTCCTTCCGAACGCCTGATTTACGCCGTCTTCTACTCAAATTTTGGTCTACCTCAAGGCTTACGTCCACGCACCTTCGATTTTGTCACCCTTTTATCAGCAAACTCCCATCATCCATCCTCACAATGTGGTCGAACCATCTCAGAATACGTGAATCTACTTTTTCCTCTAACTTCTTCACAATTCCCGTTCGAACTCGAACAACGTCGCTATTGATCCTGTCGCTCAGCGTCTCACCAGCCACGCCTCTCAAACATTTCGTTTCATAAACATTCAACCTTTTTCTCTCGTCTCTTCTGGTCTCACCCCCAATTCTCAGGTTCATAGAGCACAGTTGGGACAACTCCCCCTCATGCAATCCTTCCCTTGTTTCCATCTCCATCATCCTAGAGCTCATTACCCTCTTCAGTTGACCCAAGACTTTACACCCTTCCTTCACGCGCGACTTCACTAATCTTCAGGTACTCAGTAGCAACGCCGTCCAAATCAGGGTCTTTCTCTCTTCTTATCACTTTTACCGCCTCAAGCACCGTCATCCACGGCAACAATGCCAGCCTTTCTCACATCCTCAACATTCAACAACTCATCAAAATACTCCACTCACCTCTTCCGTACATCGCCACTTTCCGACAACAACCGGGCGTTCCCATCTTTCACCACCTCCTCCTTTCCGGTTTTTGTTTTCTTCAGCCTCATCACCTCTTTTCAGAAAATCAATTTGTTCTCCACGAAATTATGGGCCAACCGTCAGCTCTACCTGGCATCAGCGTTCCTCTTAGGTTTATTCACCACCCTCCTCACCTCTTTTTTCTTTTTTCTATAGTTGTCATAGGCCACCACCAATCCCGCATGAAACCACTCCTCAAAGGCTCTTCTTCCCATTCAGTCGCCAGATTCACTTCTTCATTCCAGTACTTGAAGCCCTTTCTTCTGCGCTCGCCTACACCACGCACAGCACACATGTGTTTGTCCATCCCAATAACGCATCTCTAAACGTCTCCCATTCTTCCTGAATGTTTCCCGGGTCCTGCTCTCTCAAGCTGTCATATTTCAATCTCAATGCCTACTGGAACTCCTCAGCTCTACTTTCCCAATTCAGTTCAGTCACTTCCTCTTCTCTCCCCTTTTTTTACCCACCGCCTCTGATCTACTCTTAATCTTCCTTCCACCAGTAGATGGTCAGACATTCCCTCACTTCCCCTCCCCCCTCAGCACCCACACATCCAGAAGCCTTTCCACCACACTCTTCGAAATCAACACAAAATCTATCAGCGCTCTCTACACCTCGGGCCATTCTAACCCATGTGTACAGGTGGATATCTCACTTCATGAGCAAGCTGTTTAAACACCAGCTCCTGCCCTACCACCATTCTCTGTTGCTACTTCTCCAACTCGGCAACCCTGCTAACCAACTGATCACGCAATATTAACACCACGTCGTTTCTAACCTTCCTCCTCGCTCGTCTTGCCTCTTTTTACCATGCCAAATTTACATTCGCCTTTCATTTTTTTAATCGTCTCACTCAGCGCCAATGCATCAAACTTCTTCCTCAGAAACATCTCTCCAATCTCGCTTCTCTTTGCTTCATTCGTACTACAACCAAGCACGAACCCTAACAATAAGGATCGGAGAGGCGTGAGCCTCACATCCCTCGCTTGTCTTGCCTTCTCTGAGGGAGGTGTTTATCGAGGATGGGTCTCTAGCCCCTCGCTCTGCTTCTAACAGTCGCCTGCAACGACACGCAAGGGGTTACGGTGGCGGGATTCTAAATCACACGCCACAGAGCTGTCCTGCAGTCTGCTATCATGACACGCAAAGGGTTAAAGTGACAGGATTCTAATCCTCTGCCTTAGCTGAATAATGAATAAAAATAATCTAAAGTATTATGAATTAATGCCCCCTGCTTCTACTGATCTTCAAAATTAAAAGTTTACTTCTTTTGTACACTTTTATTTTTGGTACAATGTTTCATTGTTGGTTTCAACTAATTGCAGACCAATCAGAAACGTCTTAAGCTGTTCACCTAACGCCATAAAATTACGAGAAATACAACAGTATTATATTTTGCACCAGTTTCATCAGAAAGTGACTCAAAATCATATCCGCACATGAAATAATAATTCTTAAGATAGCTGACAACACTGCCACCTGGTATCAACCGCCATTGGTGCCACATTGACTTTTGTATGTGCTTTCAAAAAAAGACCTTATACTCAGATCAACACCGTGAGTCGGTGGCTTTCTCTTCAGGTTCTGATTTGAGTTGTTTCGAGCATCATCGTCAAAGGCTATTTTCTTCTACAAACTTTCCATTTCTTGATCTATTAAAACAGAAAATACACAGGCACATGATGTTTTCTTAGACGTTCTTCTTCAGAACTAATCTTTTTATTATCAAATGGCAACCCAGTTTGGGATACAAGGCCTCTTGTTGTCTTCTTACACTTGTAAACACTTGTAAACATTACTGATACGACAAACGAGGTATCCCCCTGACCCATACATACAACATCGAATAGAAATTATCTTAACAGGCGGGAAACCAATGAACATTACCAACTTGTAACAAATAAACTCATCTGTAGCTACACCACTAGATACCATAAATAATCGTAACATGACGTAAACCGATAATTACATAATACTATGTTACAAGAAATTATCCCTTAACTAATCGCCAAAGACGATTCAAACCTAATAAGCCCCTCGTGATAAAATACATAGCTATTCAATCTTGTTAATTGCCACTCCAACATAATCAAAGCAGGTGACAAGAGATTCCCAAACATAGCCACACAAAAACAAATCAAAATCCAGCGAAGTTAGCCCAACAAGATTTGAAACCAACATACATTACGTACATTGCCAAAAAAAAACTGAAATTATTTTATTGGAATCATATTCCTAAGGTAATATTTTTCATATTATGCCCATTTTCTTAGTTAACATCAAATAAACTCAAATATTTCGATTAAATCTTATTCATAAGCATAATAATAACAAATATTCAAATTCACGAGCCAGCAGCCAGGAGGTTGATCACAAAATAAGATAAAAAAACTCACCCTACCCATACAATATCCAAACAACATACCCGGACAATAACTCAACGAATACCTGTACAATACAATATACCCAACCTCACATTTAAGATCACAAGATAACTTATCGTCGATCACTGCACTTGCATTTTTAGTTCCCTACCACGACTTGCATTCCCATGCACCTACCACGACTTGCATTCCCATGCACCTACCACGACTTGCATTCCCATGCACCTACCACGACTTGCATTCCCATGCACCTACCACGACTTGCATTCCCATGCACCTACCACGACTTGCATTCCCATGCACCTACCACGACTTGCATTCCCATGCACCTACCACGACTTGCATTCCCATGCACCTACCACGACTTGCATTCCCATGCACCTACCACAACTTGCATTCCCATGGACCTACCACGACTTGCATTCCCATGCACCTACCACGACTTGCATTCCCATGCACCTACCACGACTTGCATTCCCATGCACCAACCACGACTTGCATTC
>SDVV010040701.1:0-10510 GCA_016164225.1 Gammarus roeselii | reverse complement strand
AAATAACCCAAGCCCCCACCGCTACGAATCCCAATCAAGCATCGATTGAGTCAATTATACCACAACTAGATAAGAAAACACACGTATATGTCCACATAAAAATATAGAAATATAATCCATACATGAATAAATAACGATACATACACTCACAACGTATCAAACGTGACATGGAAACAAATTTATAAGACAAGGAACAGGTAAGAGCAAACTCAGATAATCTTCCAGGAGCGCATCCAACTTTTTGCCTAGGGGATCTCTACGCCTCGCCCCACCAGAAATTTGGAATAACACTAATCGTACCAGAACCGAACAAATATATACAACGAGCAACTGTTAGTCACCAATTAAACTCCACTAAAAACATCTAAAGAAGAAAAAACATGTATATATAAATACAATGAAGATCATAAATACAGTACAAATTAAAATGTTCATAACATAAACCTTGCCAATCAAGGGCACAAGCCTGCTTCCATCCCGCCGTTCCCCCTTCCGTTCCCCTTCCGTCCCCCTCCCCTTCCGGTCTCCCTCCCTCCTCCTTCCCCCCTCGTCCGTTAGCTGACTTGGGGCACCAAACCAGTTCCGGTACCCTCCGCCCGCCACCCGTTTCTGCGCGCACCCCGCGTACAAACCGGTTGAGTCAAGGTTGCATGCATCGCGTCCTACCCCGCTGAAATGTTATGTGCAAATTCCCGTAGACCGGACAAAATCCGCGTCTTGCACCACTATTAACTACTTGCGTGGTATACATATTTATTTAGCCAAAATAAATATTTGTTGCAGTGTCATTATGTTTGTAAGCAGTTTGTATTAGCTGAACGGAAATGTTGTAGCTACCTACAGAGAGATGCAACAATGAGATCAAAAGATGCAATTGCTTAATAGTAATGGGTGCTTGTGATGCACGTATAATGTGTTTAGTGTTATTATGATAATGTAGGGTCAATTAAGGACCTCTACATCACTCCTCATTCAGACTGCAGCCAGGGATGCAGTATTGTTTTCTCCCCTGCTTGGCTGATGTCCAAATGCGCAGCGTCAGCTACATGTTGAGGCGGTCTGGTACTCTTACTGCTCTGTCAGACCTGGTGGTTTGAGTGGGCAAGTTGCTGAACTGTGGCACGCTTCCCAGGATGGGCGGTGTTGTGCACTTTATTGAAGAAGTCCTTGCGCATTGTCTTTGGAATGTAAGGTCGGCACACATTGTCATGTATGTGCATGTAAATTCCATCAACTTGTTATAGGCGGAAGGTTGAATTCTCGTCTTCGAGTAGTGCTCTCAACTCTTGGTCTTGAAGTTGTTCAGTGCGAAGTAGTTCCTCATCAATGTTCGTGAATATTGCTGTGAGAAGGTAATCGCAATCCTCATCGATTGGTTCAGGAGGCAGTTGCGTGGCTGGTTCCTCTTGATCATGACATCGTGAAAAGGCGTCTGCGACTTGGTTCTTTCCTCCAGCAATGTGCCGATATCAGTTGTGAACTGACTGATGTAAGAGAGTTGGCGGCTCTCCCGAGGGATGTCTCGTTCCTGTCGTTTGTGAAGTGCACCAACCAATGGTTTATGGTCGGTGATGATGGCAAAGTCTATGCCTACGATGAAGCAGCGGAAGTGCTTCACTGATAGATAAGCTGCAAGCAATTCTCGACCAAAGGTGGAGTATTTCCTTTCCCTTGGCTGTAGTTTCTTGCTGAAGAAAACTAGCGGTCTCTATTCTTTCTCTTGGAGCTGCTGTAGCACTGCTCCCACTGTGGTGTTGGAAGCATCCACTGAAATCGCAGTTAGTGCATCAGGCAATGTGTGATGAAGCATTGATGCTTGAGCTAGTGCTGCTTTTGCGTTTTCGAATGCCTGGTTTGCTTCTGGGTTCCACTAAATTTTGTCATTCTTTCTGGGTTTCCCCGATATAAGTGTGTTAAGTGGTGTCATGACTGAGGCAATGCCATGCAAGAATTTGTTGTAAAACTGGATCATTCCACAGAATGTTCGGAGCGTCCTGATGAACACGGGCTTCTCAAAATCGTTGATAGCCTTGACCTTCTCGGGCAACGGCAGAATTCCCTGTGAGGTTATTCTGTGTCCAAGAAAGTCCACTTCGAGGCGTCCAAATTCACTATTGAGCGGGTGAATGACTAGCCCATGAGCTGCTAGTCTGGTGAAAAGTTCTTCAAGGTCTTGGAGATGTTCAGTCTCATTTGAGCTGGCAACTAGTATGTCATCCACGTAGTTGAAGTTCGTGACTGGGCGTCCTGCGACGGATATGTCACTAAGGACTGTGTCAAGAAATCGTTGAAAGGTTTGAGCTGCACCGCTGAGGCCATAGGGCATGCGAGTGAACTCAAAAGATCCAAAAGGGGTGGTGATAGCCGTTTTGGGTATGCTTTCCTCGTCCAAGGGGATTTGGAAGTAGGCGCAGGCAAGGTCAACCTTTGAGAAGACTGTTTTTCCTGCCAGTTGTGCTGAAAAGTCTTGCAGGTGTTTTAGGGGGTAGCTATCGCGTACTGTCTGGAAATTACCCTTCTGGAGTCTCCGCACAATCTTAAGCCAACCTTCATGGGCACCACATGTAATGGTGAGGCCCAAGGGCTTTCACTGGGTCGGATGATCTCATCCTGCAGCATTCCTTTTATGGCTTCTTTTGCCGAGTCTGCGACTTTAGGATTAAGTCGCCTGGGACGCACGAATACTGGTTGTCCCGTTGTTGTGATGATGTGTCTCACATCATGCTTAGGTTTGTTCAATGCAGTGTTAGGCATTGTGATGGTTTTGTGTTTCTCTAATAATTTTCTATAGCAGTCTGGGTCGTCTTCTAGGGTGTTGAGTGTTGCACCAGCTAAAGCCAGACCTGTGGAGGCAGTCAGGCTCGTGGAGGTATCCATGAGGCGCCTGTTATGTAGGTCTACCACAAGCTTGTGGTGGGCAAGCAAGTCAGCACCGATAATTGGTTGGTCAGCATGGGCTATGATGAATGGCCAAGTTATATCCTTTCGCAGGCCAATATTGAGGGTCATCAGCCGCTCACCGTAGATGGGTATGCGGAAACCATTGGCAGCGCGAAGGTTGCTAACTTCCTCATTTCTGAGGTCGGTTGCTTGAAGTGGAATGACAGAGACGGCAGCACATGTGTCTTTTAAGAAGGTGAACTTGCTTTTTCTGTCAATTATGGTTAGGAGACGAGTCTTTTTGAGGGTTATTGCCGTGACGGTGCTCGTGTTGTCATCACGGGATCTCAGTTTCCTTACTGGTTGTTGAAAATGTTGCTCATGTCACATGTAATGTGCATCTGCGAGCATTTGTGCCAAAACGCCCGTGGAAATGGCAACGCGTTCTGTTTTCTGCAGAAGGTTCACGTCGGTGGGAAGTGCTTCTTCCTCTGTTTCCATGATAGTTGTAATGTGGTCGTTGTTCCAGCTTTTGCAGTCTGGTCGGGAATGATTGTTGTTCTTTATTCATTTTGTCTTCCAGATTGTGTATTGTTCTCTCCAGGTGGTTAATTCTTTTCAGAAGATGGTCTTTTTCCTGTGAGAGTGCTCTACTTTTGAAATCCATTCCTGACATTCGTGAGGTCAGAACATTGATAGTTAGAGTGGTGCCGCTGTGCATAGCTGTGTTGTGTTGTGGCTGTGGTGTGGATGTTGGCGGAACACTAATGATGTTGTTTACTGGAATGTTTGACTCAGGGTATTCAGTAAGTATTTTATCTGTTGCCTCCACAATGTCAGTTAGGGTTGTCTTATTGTTGACCAATAGTGCATATTTGATGTTGGTCGGTATTTCCCTCATGAGCATTTCTTTCAAGAATGGGCTGTTGTGGTGTGCAACGGATTCCGAGTCACTATCAAGTAGGTGTCGAAGATGGGCCAGGAACTGTGTCATTGTGCGGGTTCCTCGTCGTTCTTTGTCCAGAATTTGTCTTATTTGAGCTGATTCCGGTAGTGTGTTTAAAGAAGTAATTTTGATTTTAATTTTATTGTAGCGGTCATCTCCTCCATTCATGACTATGTCTTGAAGTGATAATCGTAAATGTGGTGGTAGGGCTTTGAGCGTCAACCGGACTTTGGTTTGGTCATCTGTGATATGATGTGCTGTGAAGTCCGCTTCTAGCAAGTAAAACCAGAAACCTGGTGCTTCAGGCATGTATGTTGTGACATTTAAGTCCTTGTTTGCAGTTATGCTGTCGGAAGTTGATGGATTTCCTACAATAAGGTTGTTGTCAGGGTTCCCGTCCTCTGACATGTTGATTGTGTGGCTTGGTCGGCGATCTGGTCTTCAAGTTGTTGTTCTGGTGACTGACTGGAAATAATTATTTCAAATTGCAATGACTTGGCAATGTGGAATGCGTACCAAGGGGTGGAATGCAAATTGTTTTTGTTGAGAGATTGAGATAAATTTAATTTGTATGTGTGCTGTGAGATTGCAATTCCTCAAAGTTCTTTTCACTGAAGCGAGGTTGCACCACTTGTTGTTGAGCACGAGCTTTTAACACCAAGGTTGTCACAAAAATTGGGAATTTAAATTGGTATCTAATCTGCTCTGGTGCGTGTTGTGAATTCACCAGCAGGTCACTTGCGCAGTGGCTTTGAATCTGCTGACATCAAGTTGGTACAAGAATTTTATCAAAATCACAGAATTGTGATGTTACATATGTTTCCTGTATACCAGTTTGTTTCATACACAAATAAGTAAATTTTTATATAAACACAAAACAAATTTGAATAGTTGCCGAGTTAATTATTAAAATTAGCAGCCTACTCTGCAGTAGTCGGTGTCAATGACAAAATGAAAAGAAAAATTTAATATATGACTGTTTTTCTACCTCAAGTCCTCTAGAGTCTATGTTATTTCCCTCATGCAGTTTCACTACCTACACCCAGTCTGCATGTCTGTCGACCATAATCTGTTATTGGTGCAGGTCACCAGTTTAGGTGATGTTATTTATTTCTATTAATGTAGGGTAATTTACACTTTTTTTAACTCAAAAAGTTAATAGTGAATGAGCTTCTGTGAGCGATAATAATTCCAGTGAAACCCTGTGCTTTCACTTTCAAGGCACAATCTGACTCCAAGTTATGCTATATTTTTCTTACAAATGAGGTTGAGTACTTAGGGCAAGCACCAAAAAACAGACACAAGGACAATAAGGCATGGGGGCGAGTAAGTGAAATCTTTGGTATTGATCCCAGCTTAACTGAATGAAGATGTCCAAGGTAATATAGAAGGGGAAAAGAAGGAAGATAGGAAAGCCGGCAAGAAAATCTTGGTGGCGTCGTTATCCTTGGAGGGACCCCCTTTTTTTGGATTTTTTTATGACTTGAGCATTCAGTTTTCTTCTTGCCTGAAGATGTTCACGTGCAGCAGGCTGAAAGGCAGCGGGCTGGAAGGCTGTCTTCTGTGGAGCAGTATCCAAGGTAAGCCTAAGTTGCACTGGCCCAGGCTGTCTAGCCTAGCTACAGTCTATCTATAGGTTTGGATTATTCAATATTGTTTCGGCTGTGTCTTTCTTTGCCTCCGTGGCCACGGTTTCACTTCCTGTATGTTTATGCCATGATATAATACTACTGCCACGAGAACTCTGATTATGTCCGACTCGCAGAAGAAACTAGAAAAAACCCGCTCAGCTTGTTGCCAGATTTTTGTAAAAATATTTATCTGAATCTTTTATTCCTTCTGATGCATGTTCCATGGCTTTTAGTGCGTGGTATTCATAGTTATTTAGCCAAAATAAATATTTGTTGCAGTGCCATTATGGTTGTAAGCAGTTTGTATCAGCTGGACGGAAATATTGTAGCTACCTACAGAGAGATGCAACAATGAGATCAAAAGATGCAATTGCTTAGTAGTAATGGGTGCTTGTGATGCACGTATAATGTGTTTAGTGTTATTAGGATAATGTAGGGTCAATTAGGGACCTCTACAATGGTAGTAGTTTGTGTTAACTGTACACAAATATTGTCTGTTGGGGTAGACTTAGTTGTGGATTTAGCTGCTTTGACGTAGTTTAAATTACAGTAGTTTGGATTTTCGTCGTAGAAGATTTGAATGGCTTGGTTTCCTGTGACTCTGCAGTCATTTTGTATGATTGTCATTGCTTTTTGGTCCATCTGCTTTGGGCAGTCGCGGTAACCTGCCTCATGGAGGCATGAGCAGTGGTAGCATTTAGGTTGGTGAGCTGTGCAGTCCTTTCGGTCATGTTCACCGGCGCACCTTTTACAGCGTTGAGGTATGTATGGCTGGCAGTATTTGATGGCGTGGCCGTATTCCAGGATATTTTTAGCACGTAGCAGGCCATGTCGCCACTGAGTAAGTTTTTGTTTTTCCCTGTTCGCCCGGGATTTCTATAAAGTCCGGTGTGTCACGTCCTGGGAAAGTGATTTGGTACGCGGTGGTGTGAATGTTTCGTGGTTTAATCTAATCTGCTAGGGAAACGTTGGTGATTCCATAATCCTTTTCTAAACCTGCTGCAAAAGCTCTTAGGTCAGTTTTGGGAGTGTAGTTGGAAGTGAATATAATTTGTCTTGTAGCATTGAAGAACGGATGTACTTCGACAGCTACCTTGTTTTTGTCTATTTTGTTAAGCCTTTGAATAGCGTTACTTTGCTCAATATTTACGACGTTGGCCAGATACTTCTTGCCCTGTCGGTTTATGTTTATCAGTCTGCCTCCCAGCTGTTTGGAGAGCCAGTTCATCATGGCGAATGGGTTCCTTGAGGGGGCAACTTTGTTTGCACCACTATCTACAAGCGTTATGAGGAAGGGGGTAGGGAATGATGCTGATCTTCTCTCGTGGGTGATAGGGTCAGCCTGGGGGGAGTGAATTGCGGCCGCAGCCTCTCGTCGCCCGACTTTGTGCTCAGTTTAGTATTGCAGGATCTCTCTCTCAGTCTTGTCCTGGGGGCAGTCTTCGTGTCCCGTAGGGTGGCCGTTTACTTTGCAGTAAAAGCAGTGAGGTTCTTCGGATGGGCACGACAAGGAATCGTCTCGCTTTTCGTGGTCGTCCTGGGAGCAGTGTGAGCATCTATTTTTACCGTTACAATTTTGCCTCGTGTGTCCGTATTTCTGGCATTTATAGCATCGCATCGGACGTCTTTCGAAGGATGTAACCTTGGTTTTGGCGACAAAGAAATGTATGTCTATGTAGTTAGGTGGGATAGGGCAATTGAATTTAAGCAGAAGGGCCGTGGTGGTGTATCTTCTTGGAGATTTTAGGTGCGATTTTCGTATTGGACGAGTCCGGTGATGAATTCATCGACCTCATCACTCGGGAGATCCTCGATGTAATCAGGCCTGAACCCATGTAAAAGTTGGGTGTGGTATGATTTTGCAAGTTCTTTCGCATATTCTGTTCTTGGAGAGTATGGTGTCACATCGAAGTTTTGTGTCTCTCTTTATTGGTGAAGCTATCGTCACTGCTGGCGGTGATGTTGAGAATTGGATGGCCAGTCATGGAGCCCAGTTCTTCTCGTAGTTTATATGGGCAAATATCAGGTCTGTCATTGACATCAAATGTCATTTTCAAGTGTTCGGGAAATTTAGGGCCGTTGTTGAATAGGTTGTGGTTATCAAATCGTGTGTATCGTCGCCTCTTTGTGTTTTTGGTGTTCGGGCGTTACGAGTTTCGGCTGGGAGGAGAGCGATGATCTCGGAACGGTCAGAGGCGGAAGCACATGAACAGGTTACGGGTTCCCTGGCCTCTATCTTCTTCATCAGCTCCTCCAGTCGGGCATTCATGGTTGCACAAAGGTTCTCGAGTTTAGTGAGACGTTAGCCGACTTCGCTGGAGGGCGCCGGGCAGTCCTCTTTCTCCAGCTCGGGAAGGCCTATCATTTTGCATTCCTTGCCCAGGGTATTCTGCATTCCGGTTATATTCGCGTCCAGCTTCGAGACGCGTTCATTCGTGTCGTAGATTACGACCTGAGTCAGGTCTCCTGTCGATGAGAAACTTCTTAGGGGCTCGTCTTTCTTTATTGCAGGCTTGTTTGAGTGCAACGCTCTGGAGGGGCCGTCAGCTCTTCTCCGATAGGGCATGGTCCTGCCCATGGTTTGGTCCCCGGCTTCTACCCGGGGTTCTGAGTAATGAAGGTGGGGCCTCCTTTACTTGTATTTCTGTTGTATATACAAATATATACACCAACTTAATTGCTCTTAAAACTAACCTTAAATCTAGATTTTTTTTGTGTAACGATTTTTGTTGTATGCACCCTTATTTTTACCGATTTTTTCGTAGCTTTTTTTAATTTTAATTGGTTTCGATCTAAATTCACAAACCCCGGTGTCAGTGGGGGGCTCACCGCTTTGTGCACCAATGGTGGGATGTAGCTACAAACAGAATAGGGGGAACGGTGGAGGGATCTTCTAACTCAAAACGTATTTATACAAAGGGACAAATTAATATTGGTGGATAACGAGGACACCACGGGATTTGATTTGATTTGGGCCTTATTTCCATCAGAGCCTCAACGTGAGTCATAATAGGCTCCCCCGTTGTGCGCGACCGTCGTTGATTCAGGTAAGTCCGAACAGCCTCGCGTGCGAAAATATTAGTTTTGTCAAGATGAAGTCAGTTCATATTTCAACTGTGGCATATTCGCGTACTAGCGCGTACGAGAGAGTAATGAGTTAATGCGTATCTTCGTAAAATGCGTAGTTATTTCTGTGCGTAATGGGGTGGAGGGACCACCTCATTTGCTCAGGTGTTTGAGGCTTAGACTGCTTCGTATAGTCCGGTGTGTTTTCCGAAAGCGATAAGCTTTTTACGGTAGGTTGGGTCCGTGAGTAGGCTTCGTAGGTTGCACGGGGGATCTAGGAAGGCTCATTGGGCTGCCGCGAGTGCGTTGCAATTCATCAGTAAGTGTTTCACGCTGATAGCCACTTGGTGGCAACAGGGGCAAGGTGGCGCGTTTGGTCCTATGTCGACATCCATCAGGTGGTTGTGAGTTATCCACGTGTGTCCCGTGCATAAGCGGTCGATGAACACTTGGTCTTTTCTGTTGGTGAACTTTGTTTCCCATTCTCCGACTGAGGGTTCGGCTGAAAGCATTTTTTGTCCACTCTGCTGCCGCATTTCATCCCATCGGGATGTTATATGGGAGTTGATGATAGGGAACCAGTCCCGGTAATGTATAGCAAAAAATTGTTCTTGGTGAGTAGATGTCAGTTTAGCAAGCGAGTCCGCAAGTTCGTTTCCTCTTATTCCCGCATGCCCGGGGATCCAGCAGAACTCCACTGCCTGACCCGTCTCGGTCATCACCAAGAGATCGTGTTGCATCTTACGTAGAACAGGATGTTCATAGTGCAGTGTTTTAAGCTGGGTGAGGACACTCAGATTGTCTGAGAATACGACGTATTGGGGGAAGCGATGTGTTTTTGCCATAGAGACGGTTAATTCGAGTGCGCGAAGCTCCACAGAGAACACGGAGGCCTCTTGTGGGAGGTTGGCCGAGAGTGGGGTGTCCCCGATCACAGCGGCGGCTCCCACTCCGTCCGCGGTTTTGGAGCCGTCAGTGTATATGTGGCGGTGCTCTAAATATTCTTCCTCGAGTAGTCTTAGGAATTCCTGCCGGTACGCGTTGGTTGGAGTAGTTGCTTTAGAGTAGATTTGCAGGTCTAGGTTGACCGGTGGTGGGTTGATCATCCATGTTGTTGTGTTAATTTGAAGGATTCGGTAGGAAAATGAAGGCTTAATAGCTTTTCGATTGATGTTGAGCGAGGTCAGCAGGTTGTCCACACGTAAGGAAAACGGTGGCATATATTCTTTTTAGCCGCAAAAAGGCGCTTATCAGATATGTTAGTGATGTGGCTGATTGCTGGGTTGTTGATAAGACTTCTAGTCTTAAAATATTATTGTAGTGAAAGTTTGTGTCGCCGGAGCGGAAGTGGAAGTTCGTTAGCGAGCACGTTAAGTGATTCGATTGGAGTGGAGCGGAACGCGTTGGTTGTGATACGCAAAGCATTGTTTGCGATGGTCGAGAGTAGTTTTGGCTGCAAATCCGTAGACAACGGCTCCGTAGTTCATGCACGATCGTATTATTGCTTTGAACAACGTCATTCCGGTGTCCATGTCGGCACCGAACTTCAGGGATGTTACCGATTGGATAAGTCCCGTCGACCTTTTGCATCGAGTCGCCAGGGCTGCAATGTGGGGTCGTCAGGTGAGTTTAGGATCCCATACAAGACCCAGAAATTTGATCGTTTCTTCGTATCCTAGAGGTGTGTTGTGCAGCGTTAGGGCTGGTTTCAGGTGTAAACCGGGCACAAGGGTAAAGTGCATGCTTCAAGTTTTAGAGGACGAGAATCGGAATCCGTTTAGGGAAGCCCAGTTCCCGACTAGGTTTAGGCACTTCTGGAGTTCATGTTGGATTGTAATGAGGCTGGGGTGTCTGTAGCTTATTTGTAGGTCGTCCACGTATAGCGATGAGAGCAGTCTTCCGTCTCTGGGAAGAATGTCGGCTAACTGATCGATTTTGAGGATAAAGAGAGTGACACTGAGGACGCTTCCCTGGGAAACGCCCATTT
>SDVV010040700.1:0-10510 GCA_016164225.1 Gammarus roeselii | reverse complement strand
CTGGGAGACACAGTCACCTCGAAAGAAGGATTGACTGAGAGGCGGCAAGGTGACGTCAGCAGCGGCACTTCGCCGGTCAAGGTCTGGGAGACACGGTCACCTCGAAAGAAGGCTTGACTGAGAGGCGGCAAGGTGACGTCAGCAGCGGCACTACGCCGCGAGCTGGATGACACAAGCAAGCCACCTCGTAAGAAGGCTCAGCGAACGATCTTTCGTAGGCCTAGGCTGGAGCGAGGGAAGATGCGTGGTTTGGGCGTAAGGCCCGTAACGTGATAGTGTCACAATTGCACGGATATTTATAAATAGGGGAAGGAAAGACAAACAAGCTTAGAATACTTTGCATTTTTATTTTCAAGATTTAGGCTGTGGTTATATCAAATTCTTCACAAATGCCTGACATCATGTTTAATATTAACGAATTATTGACTGTAACAAGATAGAAAACGGAAGTTGTTGCCTTCAGTTCATCAACTGGAGCACCGTGTATCTCATTACCTAAACGTGGAAACCACAAAAAGACTCCGTTATTTTACCTAAGCGATTCCGGTACAGACAACAATCGTGAAATTATTTTTGGATCAATTTCTTATGCAAAATATCAAAGTTAATTGTTATTCAGAATTGATATCTTTCTAGGCAACGTGAAGGAAATCTCAAAGCTTGAACAACAAAATTCCACCACTGCTTTTTTATCATAAAACTAAGACTAAGAGAAATCTCTGAAGATTTATCACTATTGTCAAGCCAATCACTTGTATCCATCCCCGGACCAACTCGAAAGGCCTGGAATGCCTCTGCAATATCTTATAACCAAGCGTCTACACGTTCAGGAACTGGGGTTTTAATCATCCAAATCCCGTCTCATGATTTCCTCAAAATCCAACAGATGTTTGTAGCTATTAGAGATGACTTGGCTTATAGCGGAGGCCTAATGTACAGCGGAGGCCTAGTTCACAGCGGAGTTCTAGCTTATAAAGGAGGCCTAGTTCACAGCGGAGTTTCAGCTTATAGCGAAAGTCTAGGCCACAGCGGAATTTCAGCTTATAGCGAAAGTCTGGGTCACAGCGGAGTTTTAGCTTATAGCGAAAGTCTAGGTCACAGCAGAGTTCTAACTTATAAAGGAGGCCTGGTTAACAGCGGAGTTTCAGCTTATAGCGAAAGTCTAGGTCACAGCTGAGTTTCAGCTTAAAGCGAAAGTCTAGGTCACAGCTGAGTTTCAGCTTATAGCGAAAGTCTAGGTCACAGCGGAGTTTAGCTTATAAAGGAGGCCTAGGGAACAGCGGAGTTCCAGCTTATAGCGAAAGTCTAGGCCACAGCGAAATTTCAGCTTATAGCAAAAGTGTAGGTCACAGCGGAGTTTTAGCTTATAGCGAAAGTCTAGGTCATTGCGGAGTTTCAGCTTATAGCGAAAGTCTAGGTCACGGCGGAGTTTTAGCTTATAGCGAAAGTCTAGGTCAAAGCAAAGTTCTAACTTATAAAGGAGGTCTAGTTAACAGCGGAGTTTCAGCTTATAGCGAAAGTCTAGGTCACAGCGGAGTTTCAGCTTTTAGCGAAAGTCTAGGTCACAGCGGAGTTTCAGCTTATAGCGAAAGTCTAGGTTACAGCGGAGTTTTAGCTTATAAAGGAGGCCTAGTTCACAGTGAAGTTCTAACTTACAGCGGAGGCCTGGTTCACAGCGAAGTTCTAGCTTATAAAGGAGACCTAGTTCACAGCGAAGTTCTAACTTACAGCGGAGGCCTGGTTCACAGCGAAGTTCTAGCTTATAAAGGAGACCTAGTTCACAGCGAAGTTCTAACTTACAGCGGAGGCCTAGTTCACAGCGGAGTTCTAGCTTATAAAGGAGACCTGGTTCACAGCGGAGTTCTAACTTATAGCGGAGGCCTAGTTCACGGCGGTGTTCTAGCTTATAAAGGAGGCCTGGTTCACAGCGGAGTTCTAACTTATAGCGGAGGCCTGGTTCACAGCGAAGTTCTAGCTTATAGAGGAGGCCTGGTTCACAGCGAAGTTCTAGCTTATAGAGGAGGCCTGGTTCACAGCGAAGTTCTAGCTTATAAAGGAGGCCTGGTTCACAGCGAAGTTCTAGCTTATAGAGGAGGCCTAGTTCACAGCCGTGTCCTAGCTTATAGAAGAGGCCTAGTTCACAGCAGTGTCCTAGCTTATAGAGGAGGCCTAGTTCACAGCAGTGTCCTAGCTTATAGAGTAGGCCTAGTTCACAGCCGTGTCCTAGCTAATAGAGTAGGCCTAGTTCACAGCCGTGTCCTAGCTTATAGAGGAGGCCTAGTTCACAGCCGTGTCCTAGCTAATAGAGTAGGCCTAGTTCACAGCCGTGTCCTAGCTTATAGAGGAGGCCTAGTTCACAGCCGTGTCTTAGCTTATAGAGGAGGCCTAGCTCACAGCCGTGTTCTAGCTCACAGAGGAGGCTTAGCTCACAGCCGTGTCCTAGCTTATAGAGGAGGCCTAGTTCACATCCGTGTCCCAGCTTATAGAGGAGGCCTAGTTCACAGCCGTGTCCTAGCTTATAGAGGAGGCCTAGCTCAAAGCCGGGTCCTAGCTTATAGAGAAGGCCTAGTTCACAGCGGTGTTCTAGCTTATAGAGGAGGCCTAGTTCACAGCAGTGTCCTAGCTTATAGAGGAGGCCTAGTTCACAGCCGTGTCCTCGCTTATAGAGGAGGCCTAGTTCACAGCCGTGTCCTAGCTTATAGAGGCTAGGGGAGCCAACTCCCCATTCAATTGTGCGTACACGGGCCTGCTCTTCTTAATCATGTTGCCAATCGGCCCTAAGAAGGCCAAAGCATTATCCCGGACCGCCAGGCCAGTGCAATAAATTGGGTCCACAATCGCTATGGTTTCCAAACTTCCGTAGAAAGCATTAAACGCTTCCTTTTAATCCGACGCACGCAGCGCCTCTAAAAATAGAGGCTGGATAGTGGGTTTTGGGAGAAGGGATAGAGGGGAACTAGAAAGAGGAGGAGGAGCATTGGAAGTTGGAAGAACAAGTATGGTGGAGTGAGGGAGTGACTGGTAGGTTGATAGTGAAAAAGATAGATGCGATCGATGTGATATGATTTTGATCAACAAATTAATGTAGGGTATTCGTATAACCTATCAACAACTGTCAACGTAATTCAGATCTTCAGAACTCACGATTCCACAGTTTGTAGAAGGTTACACGTTCGTTCGGGGACGCTATGAAAAATCAGATTCATCAAAAATTAACTGGCGCAGATACATTATTATTATTATTAAATAATTGATCTCCATCGTCTGGCAATGAGTTCATAATTTTTAAATATAATACACAAAGCTTCATAATCATATACACCATTACATAATGAAAACTCAAGAGGTGATCATATTAAAAAAAAAACGTCTTAGACCAATGATGAGTGATCAGACGAAGCCCGCTTCAGGATCGACAGTGAGGTTAGGAACCTCACAGTCGTCCATTAGGGCCAGGATGTGAAGTCCAGAGCGTGGAAGACGTAACAGTTTCCCTCATCCCAGAAGAACTAGGTAGCATTTTTCGCATATCAGAAGAACTAGGTAACGTTTCTCCCATCCCAGAAGAACTAGGTGACGTTTTTCCCATCCCAGAAGAACTAGGTAAAGTTTCTCCTATTCCAGAAGAACTAGGTAACGTTTCTCCCATCCCAGAAGAACTAGGTAACGTTTCTCCCATCCAAGAAGAACTAGGTAACGTTTTCCTTATGTACAGTAGCGAAAAAAAATACGTTTATGATTGGAGATCAAGAAAAAATTCAATGTTCATTTTTCGCTCGATATTTGAACACATGGGAAATTCAATTGATATTATTCGTCAATAAATTTTGTCCAGATACAATAACACCGTAAGAATTCTCTACATAAAGTTGAATTCCTCGTGGGAAAAGTGGAGTTAAAATTTCCAATGCGTTCAAATATGGAGTGAAAAATGATCATTGAAGATTCTTCTTAATTTTTAACCGTTAATGCATTGCCTTTTGCAACTGTACAGAAGCGACAGATATTTCGTTTATGGTTAAACATTAGGGTCATCTTCGACGATCAATTATCGCTCGATATTTGCACTCATTGGAAATTCAAGTGATATTATACATGAAGAAGGGTTGTTCAGATAATTGAGTAAAAAAAAAATTATGTGAAAATAAACTCCACGCAAAAAAATGTCTAGTTTGTTTCTGCGGTGGAAGACTAACCATGAACGAATTTTCTTTCTTCACTGTACATCTGAGATGAATAGAGGCCGCTGCCCCGCAAGTAAATCCGTGGAAATTAAATTGCAAATACCGGCCCCGAAACAACCCCTCGAAATAAACGCAAAGCAACTCAATAAACTAAAGTTAGTTCGACTGTCAGTAACCTAAAATTATGTTAAGTAACCATTAGAAGTCTACAAGACAGTGAGACTGTAAATTATCGAAGAAAAGATCTCTTCAAATATTAAAAGTAACTGTTCCAAGCAGCAGACATGTCATAGTATCAATTCAAGGAGTCAAAAAACATACAAAGTATCAAATAACCTTAGCCTTCTACCCCGAAAGAGTAAGGATGCAGACGACATCGATCAATATAACATTTCCTTGCGATAAGCAGTCAATCAGTCTAAGTACTGGTAAGGAAAACAACGTTAACAGAAAAATGATGCAAACAAAATGGCTGCGAGTGTCGTAGCTCATCTAACTCATTATTCATCTACATCTCGAGCGAACAGCTTTTCAAAATCAGTAACAGGATAATAAACGCCCGTGGAGAGCTAGAAACAGGCGAACCTGGAACGAGTGTACTACTAAACCAATACCAGAGCCACTATGATATTGGCTTAGTAGTACACTAAACCAATTCTCCAGGTTTAGAAATTAGATACATAGATAATTTGAAAGTCACAAAATCTCCAGGGTCCGATTAAATTCACCCCAGATAACAGCAACTGACTAAGATCGAAATAGTCGATTCTCACTCTTCTTTTCACGCAATACCTCATCGGTACTACCGTTCTTTTTTTAGGAGAGTCAAGGAGTGTCTTGGCATTCAAAGGGAGACTCTGAAACCGGCTTGAGACAAAATCGTTCCTGTCTGACGAACCTCCTGTTATTTTTTAATAATATAACTAAAATTTACGATACAAAATTTGCCATCGAGATCATACACATTGATTTCCAAAAAGCTTTCGATTAAGTCCCTCGTTCACGCTTAGTTAGTAATTCAAACTGCATCGATATTCGAGGCGAGCTAAATAACTGCATAAAATGCTGGCTCTCGAACAGACGGCAGTGAATCGTAGCTACCTTAGCCTCCTCCCCTTAATGTAATTTAATACGTGGCGTGCCTCAAGGATCCGTTTTAGGCCCAATCCTTTTCATAACATTTATGAACGATCTCGCTTAAACCCTGCTTAGGAACAATAGCAAGTTTGAAAACGACACGAGGCTGGAAGGAAAAGTGTAAAGCGATCTTGAGCTTCAACAAATCCAATTAAACATGAATAAAATTGCTGGTTGGTCACAATATGACAAATAAAATTCAATGCGATCATTTTAGCTATATACGCATAGATCATCATAACCCTTAACTATGAATATAACATCACCAGAAAAAAAAACTAATTTCCGTCACCGAAGAGAGAGATCAAGATGCTACTATTTAAAAATTAACAAAGCAATGTAACGAAGCCGCCATAGAAGCAATGCAATGCTAGGTGTAATGTTCGGAATTATATCGTACAAAAGCAGAGGTGGCATTCTGAAATTTTACAATGCATTCGTTAGACCACATCTTGAGTACTCGTCCAATTCTGGACCCGCACTTAGAAAAGACATGATTGAATTAGAGACTGTTCAACGTAGGTAGAGCCACCAAACTCATCCCCCTGGATGTGCAATAAGCCGTACGTGAACAGACTTCGGAAAAATCAATCTATATTCGTCACAAAAGCGTTAATTCAGAGGCGACATGGTCGATGGGTCGAAAATTACAAAGGGCCAGAAAAACTGAAATAACGAGTCATTTTACTCTAGATGCGAACGGATTGGCCAGGCAAAATGGTTACAAAATTGCCTGTAAGCGTTTATCACTCGACAAAACGTATAGCTGCGTCGAGTTGTCAAACATGGAATAAACTTCCAATGGATGTTGTGAATAGCGAATCAAACGAAACGTTAAGAAACGGGTCGACAATGTCTACCAGAATAGCCGCAATTAACCTTCGAATGTGGCACACTTCAGAAACAGTGCCAGGTACGATACCAGTGCGATTATACTAGAGCCCAGCATTGTCACTGACACAGTATTGGTAGCTTGACACAGGCCAACGAGGGCTTAGCTAGGAAATAAAGCCCAGCATTGTCACTGGCACAGTATTGGTAGCTTGACACCGGCCAACAAGGGCTTAGCTAGGAAATAAAGCCCAGCATTGTCACTGGCACAGTATTGCTAGCTTGACACCGGCCAACGAGGGCTTAGCTAGGAAATAGAGCCCAACATTGTCACTGGCACAGCATTGGTAGCTTGACACCGGCCAACGAGGGCTTAGCTAGGAAATAAAGCCCAGCATTGTCACTTGCACAGTATTGGTAGCTTGACACCGGCCAAGCTTAGCTAGGAAATAGAGCCCAGCATTGTCACTTGCACAGTATTGGTAGCTTGACACCGGCCAACAAGGGCTTAGCTAGGAAATAAGAGCCCAGCATTGTCACTTGCACAGTATTGGTAGCTTGACACCGGCCAACGAGGGCTTAGCTAGGAAATAGAGCCCAGCATTGTCACTTGCACAGTATTGGTAGCTTGACACCGGCCAACGAGGGCTTAGCTAGGAAATAGAGCCCAGCATTGTCACTTGCACAGTATTGGTAGCTTGACACCGGCCAACGAGGGCTTAGCTAGGAAATAGAGCCCAGCATTGTCACTTGCACAGTATTGGTAGCTTGACACCGGCCAACGAGGGCTTAGCTAGGAAATAGAGCCCAGCATTGTCACTTGCACAGTATTGGTAGCTTGACACCGGCCAACGTTTTGTGTTGTGTTGTTTTGTAATGTTTCAAACTACAACTTGTCTCTGGATCCTTCACTACAGATCGGTGGCTTCCTTTGGATCCTCCACTACAGATTAGTGGCTTCCTCTGGATCCACCACTACAGATCGGTGGCTTCCTCTGGATCCTCTACTACAGATCGGTGGCTTCCTCTGAATCCTCCACTACAGATCGGTGGCTTCCTCTGAATCCTCCACTACAGATTGGTGGCTTTCTCTGGATCCTTCACTATATATCGGTGCCTTCCTCTGGACTTCCCACTACAGATCAGTGTCTTCCTCTAAATCCTCAACTACAGATCGGTGTCTTCCTTTGAATCCTCCACTACAGATCGGTGGCTTCCTCTGGTTCCTCCACAACCGATCGGTGGCTTCCTCTGGATCCTCCACTACAGATCGGTGGCTTTCTCTGGATCCTCCACTACAGATCGGTGGCTTCCTCTGGATCCTCCACTACCGATCGGTGGCTTCCTCTGGATCCTCCACTACAGATCGGTGGCTTCCTCTTGATCCTCCACTACAGATCGGTGGCTTCCTCTGGATCCTCCACTACAGATCGGTGGCTTCCTCTTGATCCTTCACTACAGATCGGTGGCTTCCTCTGGATCCTCCACTACAGATCGGTGGCTTCCTCTGGATCCTCCAATACAGATCGGTGGCTTCCTCTGGATCCTCCACTACAGATACCACACCAGACAGACACATGATGCTCGCTTAGTCGTTCTATACTCAAGATCTAATCTGTTAACTAGCAAAGGCAATCTAGTTTGGGCCTGAAGGCCTGTTGCTGTCTTCCAACACTTGTTAACACTTGTACACTGGAACCGTATCGTTGCCAGTCCCGTGTGTAGAAAAGATGAACACTTTCCTGATGAGAATCAACACAGTTGCCACGAAGACGGTTGTTTGTGACCAGCTCTCTTTTGATTCGTAAATATTATGCACAAAGGACAAGCAATTCCCGTGATTGTTATCAAAGTCATCAAACTTTGTATGACTACAGCATTTCTTGGACTCAGAACAGCGAACAAACGAGGTCCAAAGATCGCTTTAATCAGTCACGATAGTAGCAGAGCAGGACGACCACTTCTGGACATTAGAGTGGAACAGAACTAATAACATGCCCAGAGTAAAGATCCTCTTAAGTGTCGTTCTCACATGGAAAGTTACTTGTTTAGTTAAGTGAGCGCGAGTCTCGGCGCGGCGCCATTGGCCGCTAAATGAAGCAACTCTGACGTTATCAAAATTAAAAATCGGGTAATCCTTAATATTTACCCCACTGAACATTGAAAGTGTGCTACGCTGAGTATAAATAGGGACTAAAAGTACAGGAAGCGAAGAGAGACAAAACGGACTTCTACTTTAGAGCAATTCCTGAGGCAATTGTTGGTACGAAATGTAAGAACATAGAATACAAACGAAAAAGAAGGCCATGTCGAGGTACTGAGTCTACACTGGCGTTTATAAAAGAGTAGAATGGTTATTTTTAGGATGATAATAAACTAATTAACAATAAGTGTACTGCAATTCGTTCAGCAAAAAACTTAAAGACATGAATAGCAAATCAAATCCAAACCAGAAACTGGAAGCGATATTTAAAAGAGCGTTGTTCGCTTTTTAGTTGAATAATAACCATGCACCAGTTGATCTTATTGATTTATCAACTAGCTTACAGCATAGCTGTACTCCATCGGGCATATTTCTAATCAGGATTGTAATATGTAGACACAACATGCAAAAGAGGGGCGACACCTGAGACTATGATTGAAAGTAAACATAATGACGCTGTCATTGTTAATCAAGAAGATAGAAAGGATGCCATTTATGAGTGTCAGCCACACTCATCCTGATGATAGTCGCTGCACAATAATTAGATGAACCCGTTACGTAGAATAAGAGTCAACATTGATACAGAGGGCGTTTTAATGGAATGCAGGTAAGTTGAGATTACGTGCATTGAATCAATAAAAAGAAATGTCACTTTGAGCTAAAGAAAAAAATGCGGAGTGATATTGATGTCATACATTATTGCGAAATCAAGTTTAAACTATCGTTTTATTGTACAATTTAGTTGATGTGAACCTCAAACAGACCTAATTTGACAATCTTTCAACTGTTTTTAAGGCCTAGCACCTTCTCTTGAAAGTGGCACAGCAATAGTCCTGAACGCAGACATTCCACTCAATGACATTCAAAACCTATTTCTCGTTCAGTGTTATGTTCCTAATTTGCTCCAAAGAAAGTAAAGCCAAGCAAAGGAATAAGTGGGATGGAAGCACAACACCAGTCTGACATGTCCGCATACAAAGATATTTTCCTAAGTATAAGCTCCATGTCACGAAGTAGGGCGGCTCTCAAGATGTATGTATGATACATGCGGTCGATGGACTGCCACGCTCCAATCCATAAAAAATAAAGTCGGCAAATATTCTCTTCAAGAGGCGATCACAGCCCATCTGTATTGGAAATATAGTCGGCCCTCCCTAATGTTCTTGTGCAGAATGATCACCCTAAATCACCCATGACATCAATTTGATGAGGCACCAGCCGCGTTACTCTGAAGACATCAATCTGGTATCACGAATACGGGTGCCACTATTTCAGCACGGAACGACCGGATCGGTAGCATAGTACTACCGATCGATGCCGGGCAACTTATGAAAATTAGCGAGTACTGTCACTCATGCTGTGTGCGTGAGTGGGTGGCGCGCTGCACCGAGTGAAGGCTTAGATAGGCGGAGCGGGGTTGCAAATGAGGATTTTCTGCACACTCGGGCATGGAGAGAGAACAGTCAACATGGAGCCGTACATTTAGGGAAAATATATTCTTCATTAATTACAAGTACTTGAGAAGATTATAGTGATGCTATAAAAAAAATAGTCTTAGCATGCAGTTATGTCTACAGGAATGGCCGGATGGGATGAACACCCATGCCAATATATGCATGTATAGATAGATAACATATCCATAGGATGACCGCGAAAACTCACTTTATTATAACTCAGTAATTTCCTACCTATTGAAGCTTGATGCTATTGTTAACTTTCGACCTGAGCGCCTCGTGACTCGCCTATCTATGCGAATGGCAAAAGAAGTTACTAGCTTACTACATGTTGCAAAATATTGACACTGATGGATGTAGTGACTTGTCGAATTTTGTTTTCAGTTTTCAACTATAAAATTCTAGAATGAATGTAGACTTGAGCATTTGATGATATTAACGACGACGAAGACATTACAACTTCCAATGACAGGTACTTGAAGAGCAAACATTCCCATGCTAGCAGCGAAGTACTCCAAAAAATCAGTTGCAAGACACAGGTGTTAGGCCCGCTACACCTTTGACGAGTACAATATAGTGGCTCTATGATAATTTATTTATATATATATATAAATATGTAAATATAGAAACATATTTTATATATATTTTTAAATATAGAAATATATTATTATTATTATTATATATACATGCATGAATAAATA